>PITA01011046.1:0-58583 GCA_004023965.1 Spilogale gracilis
AAGGAAGGAAGGAAGGAAGGAAGAGAAGGGAAGGGGAAGAAAGGGAATAGAAAGGGAGGGGGAGGGAGGAAAGGAGAGGACAGGAGAGGAGAGGACAGGACAGGAGAGGAAAGGAAAGGAAGGGAAACGGAAAAAGGAAAGGAAAGGAAAGAAAAAAGAAAAAAGAGAAGAAGGAAAAGGAAGGGAAGGGAATGGAAGGGAAGGGAAGAGAAAGGAAGGGAAGGGGAGAAAAAAGCAAGTCAATGGTCTGTTTTTGGAAACCTGCAGCAGTTGCGTTTCTGAAGTCGCTCTGCAGCTTCGTGGACTTTCTCCAGCTGTGGCACATCTGGAATTCTGGAGTTGTACCTCTGGTGCTCCATGCAAAATAGCAAAAACCACCTTTGGTTTTCTGACCCATGTGGTTCCATAGACTTTTCCAGATTTGAGCTGTGGAAAATTGCTGCTCTTGGCTTGAAAGTCACAGTTTAGCAAGTGGTGTGTTTCAGGAGAACTGGTGGGCCTGAAGATTAATTTGTATTTGCTGCCTCCTGGGGCTCCCAATCAGCCACTTGGCTCTGAGAAACCACCGGTCTGAGTGTTGCAATGCACACCAGGCGGGAGGAAGAATGCAGCACAAATGTCGCCAGTGAGAACAGCCTCCCTGTCGGGATGACTTCTAGTTTGTGCGTTTTCCCCCAAATCACCATCACAGACACAAAAAGAGTGATGGGGGACATTGCGTCACCAACCACAAAATGCATCCTGTCCTGGAGATCTGGAGGTGGCGGCACTCAATCAGGCTTTGTCTGACTTCCTCTCCCAGCCACGTGACACGCTTCAAGCCAGGTCTCCCAGCCACACGACCCACCTGACACGCTTCATGCCAGGTCTGCTGCTTAGCATGGAAAAAGGAGGCTGCGGGGACCAGAGGGAACCCAGTGATTGATTGATGGAGCTCTTTCCCCAAACACAGTATAGTACATATGGGAGAAAGGTCGCTGGGCTCTAAACATAGTGAAATGGCTCAGTAAATAGTCTCTTTCCCTAAGCAGTAGTGAGTCCCAAAAGATGTTGAGTTTCCCACATGTGACTTTAAGAAATAGGGTAGAATTTTGGGAGGGTACAGGGAGAGTAGTGCATTGATGCAAGTAAATAGATACAGACCTCTTGCCTGTCTTTGTTCTAATGTATAACCATCCATGACATTTTGCTGATTGTTAAAAGTACTTGGGGGGAACTGTATGTCCTCTGATGCAAAGTGGCAACTAAAAATGAGGAAAGCAAATGGGATCCCAGTCCCAAGTTTTGCGTGGTGCTTAGTCTGTGCCTTAGCAAGATCCCAGCCCCACAGCCCCCGTGAGTGCTTGCCTGAGTTTGCCTACTGTGAACTCCCACAGCATCCACCATCTGCAGCCCTCATTTTGCATGGCACATTTGCTGACTCTAAAAAAATAAATAGTAATTATTATAGCCTTCCCAGGTATCCTTTCCATTTTTCCCAACTCTCCTCCAAGGGTCTAGAGGACAGATTTGTGCTCATTGTATCCCTAACATCAAGTTCAAGGCCCTCCCTAGAGGAGGTCTCAACATAATTTAATGGTGTAGAAAGCACTATATATGTCAGATACATCGTCCATCCCAGCAGGGATAAGAATCCTGCAGTAGGAAATGACAAAGAGAGCAGTTCAATTCAGGAAATACTTGCTCGTGTCTTCTAGGGGTCATGGTTAAAAGTGACTGTACCAGAGAAAGAACTCATAGTTCCAGAGATAAATGCCATTGGGCTGGGCACTTGGCTATCTTCAATGTGAACTGTAGGCACAGATACAGAGAGTGGAGAGAATCTGAGAAGCTATAGGTCTGGAGGCTTCAAAAGCCATAGGTTATGGAAAAAGAAAGCTCGGTATGGGAACATCAGCTGTTAGATATGCAGGAAAATGACAGGAATTTTGAAAGCCAGTTGTTAAATCATCAGTAATCTGTAATCAGCAATGGTGAAAGTATTTACATCATGGAAACAGGCAAACCCCAGAGATGAGGGCTCCTCCCACCCACCTCATTGTGGAGAGCTGGTTTCTCAGAATACTACTGCTAGCCTCTACCCATCTGTGCACAGGCAAGAGTAATCTCTGAGCAAAAGCTTCAAGCCAACTGTGACCTCAACTCGCCTTAATTGCACAAAGCACCAGCCTCTGCCAACAGCGGTCCCAGAAGCAAAGGTTGGATGTTACCTGTAGCTGAGAATGTTCCGTCACTTCTGGGTCTTGTCAGTTACATCTGCCCAGCCATACACCACTTCTATAGTCAGAGCGCTTTTCCTACAAAGGACCACGATATGCACGTGTATGGATTATGCCTTTTTAAATTTATAAACCTCTTTGATTATGGACCCTCAGAGCACTGCATAAGAATTAAATCAAGCACTGCTCCCAACAGTGGTCCCCCACTGTGAAAGAAACAGAACCACAAATAACTATAGATGGTCTGATAATCTATGCATGACACTTTCTTCTTGGATATTTGCTGCCTTTTATTTGCCCTTCTCTGTTTCCTTGGTTCACCTTATCTGGTCCTGTGGCATTAGTATTCTCATATACAGGTAGCACCCAAATGCAGCAATAATTTCTCCTTTCAGCTCTATATTCATATCCAAATTCCTCCTTGACTTCTCCACCAGAATATTTAATGTTGGTTCAAACCTTTCCAAAAGTTAAATTGGCTCATGTCACTTCTCTGCTTCCAATGGCTTCTCATCTCGTGCCCAAACCAAATCTGGACTGACGGACCTTCCCATCACTTCCCTGTCCCCCTTCCTCACTGCTGGTCTCTTTGTTGCCTCTCAAACGCGGCAGACGGTCTCCAACTTAGGAAAATTTGCTATTCCATCTTCCTAGAAAACTTCACCAGGCATCCTCATGATTTCCCCTTACCTCCTCCAAGTTTTTTACCAAAGGCCCTTTGTTAAAAGAGTCTTCCTTGGCCACCTTAATTGGAATTACAACCTCCCTTTATGCTCCCTGCCCCCTCCCTTATCACCTTACTGTAAACTACATCTTACTGGCTTTCCTGTTTATTGTTTTCTCCTCCCACGAGAAGGTAAGGTGCCAGAGGGCAGGGATTTTAGTCCCGTTTGTTCACTGTTGTATCCCTGAGATTTGAACACTATGCTCAGCATGGAGTAGGGACTCAGTAAATACTTGCTGAATGATAAATGAACACCATGGTTTCTGTCCTCAGACCTCTTCCTCCCCCAGTCTTTGGCTCTGCCGGTGGGCCTGCCATGTCACTCAGTAGCTCAGAATAAAACCCTGAGCTGGGGTGCCTGGGTGGCTCAGTAGTTAAACGTTTGCCTTCGGCTGGGGTCATGATCCCCGAGTCACAGGATCGAGCCCTGCATTGGGCTCCCTGCCCAGCAGGAAGCATGCTTCTCCCTCTCACTCCCCCTGCTTGTGTTCCTTCTCTGGCTGTGTTTCTGTCAAATAAAAAAATCAAAAAACCCTGAGGTACCCTCATCTTTTACATCCAACCCACTGGCAAGTACTGAAAGCTCTTGGCTTTGGGTCGCTCCTGGATCTTACCCCCTGCGTCTCCTCTGCAACCTCCGTTTACTTCCCTGCTGCATGGCTACCATCACTTCCCACCTGGTCCTCTGGCTTCCCGGCTCGGCCCTCCCCCAAATCCCTCACGCCCACCCCTCCACACACACACACACACACTGCCAGAGTGAGCTTTCTAAAACAGGACTCCTCGGGTAAAAACCTCCCACAGGCTTCTCACCACAGCGAAAACGAAATCCAGGCTCCCTGGCCCGGCCGCGCAGACCCCTGCAGACCCCTCTCCCGCACGCTCCCGTCCTTCTTTCCTTGAGCAGTAGGCCTGAAGTGCCCGCTCTGCGACCCGGCCTTTCCAAGGTGTTTGGGACACATCAGGAAACGAAATGGAAAAACATCTGTGCTCTTGGGGACCCTCCATTCTACTGATGGGGGGCAAGCGATAAACACGGTAATTAGTAACATCCTGCGGAAGAAGGCAATGAGTGCGGTGGCAAATAGACCTGAGCGGGGAATCGAAGTGGCGTGTGTGGGCCGGCGAGAGAGCATGAAACAGGTCTGCATGGAGGAGGCAAGGCAGGGGCAACAACCAGGGCGGGGAGCTAGCCTGGTCATCTCGCTGTCCTGAGAACAAGCCGGGCTCAGCTCGCACGGTGGCAAGGCGGCTAAGCTGGAGCTCTAGTTCTTAGAATTCCCCTCCAGGCATAGCTCCCGCTTAGCGTGGGCCACAACCCTGTACCAGACGTGAGGCGTAAAGGGAGCTGCAGCATCGGGCTCCGGGTGCAGGGGCAGCTCGCCCGCACCGAGGCCTCCCTGCGGGCCCATTGGGTGGACAGCGGCTGAGCCCGGGCACCTGCAGTCCCCGGTGGATCCTCCCCAGGGCACACACAGCCCCGTGACCAGGACACCGAGGTTGGTGGCCTGAAGGCGATGAGAGCCCAATCAGGTGCTGGCTCCCAGCGCATCCCTCCTACCCTCATTCCACAGCCTCTGAGGCTCCCCACAGTCCACTCTGCAGACCTCGGATGGGCCCCGGGGGCGGAAACCGCCTCACGTCTACTACAAGTTAACCAGCTCCCACGGTTCTGGGAGGCCAATCCCTAAATAACTAACCAAATACATTTTTACAGGATTTATTATAGGGATAATATATTTTTATTACCTTATTACATCCACAATGGCTAGCTCCTTACCATTTCATCTGTGTTCATATATCACCATCCTATACAATTTTTTTTTTTGAGAAAGAGAATGAGTGGTGGGTGGGGGAGGAGAGGGAGAGAATCTTAAGCAGACTCTATGCTCAGCACGGACCCCAATGCCAGGCTGATCTCACCACCCTGAGATCATGACCTGAGCTGAAATCATAAGTCAGATGCATAACCCACTAAGCCACCCAGGCACCCACCATCCTGTACAAATCTTAGCTAAATATCTATAATAGAAGTTTCCGTACTTACTCCGTATCCCCTCACCTATTTTTTTTCTTTTACGGTATATATTGTTCTTTGAAGTTATTTGGGTTTTTTTAAGTTTGATGAATTGTTTACCAGGGCCTATCCTATTTCTTGCTCTGTCTTCAGTGCCTAAAACACAGACTGTACATGGTAGAAATTTTAAAAAACCAACTTAATAAATGTACTCGATGTCTTATTTTGAGTGTCTGTCAACAGATTTCTGAATACCAAAACAAATGAAATGCTTTCAACTACAGGTGTTCTGAATGCAAATCTCATGGGAGCTTGATAGGAAGCCTCCAACATTTATACATAAAGTCTATAATTATAAATGAAAAGACAAAGCATTTCATTGATTACATTAGTCAAAATTATTTTGCCAACAAAAAAATTTTAAGCACAACCAAACCAAAAACAATTTGAGGGGCGGATTGTACTATCGCTTCCACAAAAAAAGTCCCCTGCGGGTCACAGAGTTAAATATTAGAATAGTCACAAAGACAATGCCTTTAGTTAATAAATTATACTCGGGCCTAAGGGGTGAGAGCAAATGTTGAAGCTTGATACTCCTTTCTTTTTCCTTTTCTCTTTTTTAAATTTGTTTTTCTTTATTTATTTTTTATTTTTTTAAAGATTTACCTATTTATTTGACAGAGCGAAACACAGCTAGAGAGGGAACACAAGCAGAGGGAGTGAGAGAGGGAGAAGCAGGCTTCCCGCCGAGCCAGGAGCCCGATGCAGGGCCTGATCCCAGGTCTCCGGGATCATGACCTGAGCCGAAGGCGGTCACCCAACCAACTGAGCCACCCAGGTGCCCCTTTCTTTATTTTTTTAATTTAAATTCAATTAGCCAACATATAGTACATGATTCATTAGTTGCATATAATACCCAGGGCTGATCACATCACATGCCCTCTACTAAAGGTTTTTCCTAGCAAAAAAATACAGAGTTAGAGGATTTTACACATTAACAACGTCTTTAAAATGAATGACTTTGTTTTACATTTTAACTATTTCAAACCAAAGATACTTGTGAGTCAAAACTTCTGCTAATTGTGCAATGGAAAAGTGGTCTTAACTTTTGCCAATAACCCATCTTAATTTAGGTCATTAATTACTCCTCCAGGATATTAGACCAATGTTTGCTCATTACCTTTGTTTTCTTTATAGCCTCTACTCTTAGCATTCCACCTGGCTGTAGATTTTTGGCACCAAAAGCCCCATTTCAAAGAACTCACTGCAGGGATGTTGGGTGGCTTGGTAAGTGAAGCAGCTGCCTTCTGCTCGGGTCATGATCCAGGTCCTGGGATCAAGTCCCCATCGGACTTCCTGCTCAGTGGGGAGCCTGCTTCTCCCTCTCTCACTCCATGCCCTTTCTCATAATCTCGCTGGTTATCTCTTTTTTTCTTTCAAATAATAAAATCTGAAAGAAAGAAAGAAAGAGAGAGAGAGAGAGAGAGAGAAAGAAAGAAAGAAAGAAAGAAAGAAAGAAAGAAAGAAAGAAAGAAAGAGAGAAAGAAAGAAAGAAAACTCAGTGCTTTCCTTCTTACTGGGGCCAATCCTGGCATAACTTTATTTCCCTCCTCAACATATTTGCATGTTAATTCATGCATTGAACTAACATGTATTGATTATCTGTTGCATTCCAGAGGCCGTTTTGGTTTCAAGGTCATTGTCTTGAAAGAGTTCCTTCCTTTTCTGGCCCATAAATGTTACACCATTAACCTGAAGCAGCAAGTCTAGCCCTTCCTTGTTTTCCCATTCTCCCTGAGACCATTTGGGGTGTAACACTTCCTGCAGCCATTCCTACAATTCTCCGCCAGGGATTTCTATTTGTCTTTGGTTAAGTGCTCTTCCTTCCCATTTTTGTTCCTGCCCTCTTAAAGTTTGAGAACATCAGAGGATTTCCTGTGCAGCCTCTGGTTTTACTAGCCCTATTCCCTTTTCTTCTGCAAGAGGATCACTTGTAATTGCAGACTGAGAGTGACATTTCTGGGAGCGTCCCAACTCTCTGGAGCCATCATTCATTTGAAAAATCCCTGACTGGGACATCTGGCCTACCTCTCCTCTGATCTTTGGGAAATCTGCGTCCCTAGAGTCTAGGTGTGTGCTTAGCTGCAAAACTTCCCTCATTCTTGGGTGCTCAAAAATGGATTCTGGGTCCAGGCAGCCATGGACTTGAATCCTGGCACTCCCAATTACTGGCAATGTCACCTCACCAAGTCAGGGAACGGGCTTGTACTGAAGTTTCCTGATCTGCACAGAGGAGGGCTACTCTGAGGACTGTGTTTTCCAAAGATGGCCACACCAATAAATATACATGTGTGCCCCATCCCGTATGCTTTTCTTACAATGTGATATGGAAACCTCGCTATCAGGGCAGGCAGAATGCTATGCAATTTCTGAGAGTAAGCCGTCCAAGGCAACACAGAACATGTGCTTTTGGAAGAGGGTTCCCAGATTCAGCAAGTAAAAGTATAGGATACCCAGCTAAACTTGAATTTCAAAAAAACAAGTAATTTTTCAGTGTCAGTATGTCCCAACTACAGCACAGGGCATACTTATACTAATAAAGCTTCTCTGTTGTTTCTCTGGCATTTGAATTCAAACTGGGTGTCCCCTATTTTATAGGGAAGTCCCCTCTGTGGATCCCAGAGCCACCAAGTACCAAGTGTGGCTTCCTGAAGCTAGCAGGTCTTCCAGTTCCTCAGTGTTTGAGCATTCCCAACCAGGCATCGGACATGTGTACGAAGAAGCCTGAGGATTATCCTTGCCTCAGCTACAGTCTGTCTGCAAATATGTGCATACGCCAAGCCAGAACTAGATGAATGCAATCAACCCTCAGAACCATGAGTCATGAAAATAATAGATGATTACTGCTGGTTTTAAGCCATTAAATTAGGGGGCAACTTGTTACACAGCAATAGATGACTAATACAGTTAACCACTTCATAGGACTTTTGCACTGTTTATAGAACATAACATAGCATAGACCCTAGAACAAATATAATTCTCCCTTTTTCCCTCCCAGCCCACATAAACACATGAGTGATGCCCCATGGTCTTTTTTTCTCTAAGATTACTTTTATTTCCACAGAACTAATTTCTCTTTATTAGCTAGAACTGGGTTCTGAGGGTTGTTTCCCCGTGTTCTCAGATCTCTAGGAGATTAAACTTAAGAAAAGTAAGAAACATCAGACACTTATCTAGCCATGAAACCCCCTAGCAGAAGTCCCCACACTGCTCATCGTGCTCACGGCCCTCTGCCAATTCTGTGATCAGCTTTGGCAGACTCTTTATCTACACATAATATGGTCCCACAAAAACCACTTCTGTTCTCTCTTTTTATCCTTACATGAAGACTCTGAGGTCCTTCTACCCACACCTTCATCGGCTTCCATGAAGATGTTCACAGGTTGTTATTTGTATGCTTGCTTGTTTTTGTGTTTCTTATCCTGCTGCGTACTGACACCAGTGTGTCATGATGGCTACAGTTTCTGATGATCCAGTCCCCACAGGGTCCTACAGATTGCTACCTACCCCATCCCACTTCAGTCAGGTCAATGACATAATCATACCCATTCCTCTCTCAATGTATGCTTAGACATGCTGATTATCTCTCGAAGTAGAGGCATAGGACCTTATGGTAGGCTGAACAATAGCTCCCTACTCACCCAGAGATGTGTAGGTTTTAATCCTTGGAATCTTTGAAATGTTACCTTACATGGCAAAAGGGACTCTGCAGGCATGACTAAGTTAAGGACCTTGAGATGGAGAGATTATATTGAATTATCCAAACGAGCCCAAAGTAATCAGAAGGGTCCTTCTGAGAGGCAGGAGAGTCAAAGAGAGATGGAGATGTGTTGAAGAAAGCAGAGGTCAGCATGATGTGAGGCCATGAGCCAAGGAATGTGATGGCCTCTAGAAGCTGGCAAAGTCAGGGAAATGGATTCTCCCTGAGAGCCTCCATTTGAATGGAATGCAGCTCTGTGCACGCTGTGATATTAAGCTCACTGAGGCTGATTTTGGACTTCTGACCTTCAGAACCCTAACAAATTGGTGTTGTTTGGAGTCACTGAATTTGTGGTAGTTTGTTGCAGCAGGAGAAAACTAATGCAGACCTCCATGAGTTTATGAAGTTACCCTTAAGCAGAGGGGAACTCTCTAGCCCTGTTCAACTAGAAGGATCATTCACATGTTATAGGTGTATTTGTTTATAATTATGACCACACCTCCTTTCCTAAAGAGCTCAAGATGACACATTAAGAAATAGCCTCTATTTTTATTTGACCCAAATGAGCTATAGTTTGGGAGAAAAAAAAGTATAACAACTTATGTGTGAGGATGCAGTATGTTTAGAAAGAGGAAAAGAAACAGAATTCAATCCCATGTGTCTGCACTTGCAGGTGTCTTACATTCAGGATTCAATCTGCCTCTGGTTTATAGTGAGAAAGGCAAAAGACTGTCATTCGTCATAGACACTGCAAGCTTTCACCAAACCCATGGCCTCCCCTTTCCAGGCACTAGCTGGACAGCATTCCCCAACCAGGTTGCGGTTGGGCATGGCCTAGAGGTTGAGGTCTAGCCAGTGGGATGTGAATGGCTGGTATATGCCACACCCAAGCCTGTCCTCCCCCAAAGCTTCCATGCATGTTCTTCCATGTTCTTTACCCTTCCATTGGCTTGATGCAGATAAACCACAACCTTGAAAACCATGTGTTGGATGTAACCACAAAGTGGAAGGAGACTCGGTCCCCAAATCACTGCTTAGAGGAGGATTACCAACCCATCAAGAACACCTGTTTTGGTCTTTAAGTGAATGAGAAGTTAACTTCTACTGTTTTGAGCAATTATTCATCTTGGGGTTGTTTATCATTGCAGCTAGTATTACTTTAAGGTAACGCACAAGGCAAATCCCAAATATTTGGGGTGAGCATAGCCTGTTTTGCAGACAGGTACACCATACGATCAACACACCTGTAAGAAGCTGATTGGGCTTACGTTTCACTGTGAACATAGCAGGTTTTATAAACATGCCTTGAAGAATGGCTCTTTGTAGGTTTTACTGGCTCAGCCCAATTAAAGCCACTGCTGATGCAACAAACCCTTCTCTTGATGCATTACATAACTTGTATTAACAAAAACAGCATGGTTTTAATATTTTCACTGTGGTCTAAATCTGAATGAGGAAATCACTTAATACCCTTGACTTTGTCAAAACACAGAACCCTGGACACAGCCGTCTGAACATTCTTTAGTGTCTAAGAGAAATGCCACCCCACAAGTATATACTTGTCTTTGGACCTAAGATGAGGTGACTGACCACTCCAGTTTGCCTGAAACTGAGGGGATTCCTAAGATGTGAGACTTTGGGTTTTAAAAATGGGACAGTCCCAGGAAAACTGGGAGAAGTTGGTTACCCTACAAGATATTACTTTGCTAGAAACAAGTCTACATATATGGCTGGAAATCCAGAAGTGAATAAAGAAATGACACTTTTTTCCCTTCTTCTACCTGGAAAGGCTTATTGTCCATTTAGGAAATGAGATATCTCCTTAAGGCACGACGGACCAGGAAAATCCCAGAGTCTCTGATTCATCCAGTGGTTGTGCCCATGCCTCCCAAAGGCCAAGAGCCAACGTAGAAGTCAGATGGTTGGGCACGTGTCCTCCCCTTCTCTCACAAGAGAACAGAGGACGGGCAGTGAGAAAAGTTCTAAAGCAGAAAGATAATATTACATCGGGAAGGTGGGTGCAGATGGCAGCAGGAGGAACTCTAACAGGAGGCAACAGCTGGAGTGGAGAGTATAGGGGGAGAGGACGGCACCAGGCAGTGCCACCATCTGCTCTTCTGCCCTGGGATTTCTTTGTCACCCAGCTAACTCACAACACTTGCCACTGGACTAGCTCACATGATGGTTGCCAGGATGCTGGGCTAGTGATTCATCTGTGTGGTTCCCGACCCACAGTGCAGCCCACCTCACCTTAGGCACCTTGAGACTCATCCCGTTGACACTAACTTATAGGAGGAGAGGAAGGTAACTGTTACCCTAATGAAAGTCAGGTCAGGCAACATGAGGGAATGCAACTCCTAGTTTTTCTTCTGTCACTGCCGCCATTTTGGTCATGTACCATACTCTCTATACTCTTAACTCCTGCAGATTTTTCTTTGTATTGCCTCACATTGTGAACACAAATAATTGTATTTTTAAAAGGAAATTGTGTTTCACCAACATAAATGGAAACCAGCATCCCTTGACAAAAGCATAATTATCACATAAAATCAAGTACAATGAAAGCAAAGCAGTGTTATTCAATTCTTACTTGACATAATTTCAGATGGAAAGCTCGAAGTCTGAGACCTGCTCTCTTTTGACTAAAAAGGGACATTAACAGAAGTTGGAAAATTCCTATAGAAATATTCATGCCACCCTGAGGCTTTCTCCCTAGTCAACTGAAAAAGAATGAGGGAAGGATCCACCACTCCCACTCCAGGACTCACTGCTACTTAACCCCGTGTTCTGTATCACCAGAACTCATCTCACAAACAATCATGGGCGAATTTGATTTGCCTTTAAATGAAGTATCTTAAATGGTCCTCAATACAGCCTGAGAGTCCAAATCCTTCTCTCCCTAGTAAGTGTATCTTCCCACTGAACCACACATTTTCCTCTCTGCTCTGTCTACACCCTCGCTTTCAACTGCCAATCTTGCTTCTTTCATACTTTAGAAAAGATTAGTGATTAGCTAGCAATCTCTCGGCTCTCTATGTCTTTTCCTTCATCGTCATTAATGAACAAGTACACTCTTATCTCTGTTAAGAGAAACTCCCTGTTCATCCACCTCAGGCCACTTCCCCATTTCTGTGCTCTTTCTCATATCCGAACTTCTTAAAGGAATCGTCTATACACCCACTAGGTCCACCTCCCTTTCCCTCCTTTATGCATAGTAACCCAATTCTACTCTTACCTCCTTGTCATTCTACTAAAATTGCCCTGATCAAGACCTCCAGCTTCTTCTTCCCTCCCTCCCTCTGAAGGCATTCTTCTCTCTTGGCTCCTGTAACTCCCGTGTTCTTGGCTTGCCTTCTATTCTACCTCTGCCTCTTTGGAATCCCTTTTGCAAGACCGTTTTCTTCTGTCTCACCTCTCAGTGCCTGCCAGGGCTTGGCCCTCAAGCCCCTTCTTACCTCCCTCCATGCTCTCCCACAAGGAGACTTTAGCATTCCCACATCTATATCATTCATAGGCTGTAAATATCTGAACAGTGTCTCTCCAACCCGAGTTACACCTTTGAGCTCACCTTGCCATGCAATGATGCTCCTTTACTACCTCCATCTGATGTCCTACAAGCATATTAAACTTCATATTCCAAAATTACCTCGTGATTTTCCCTCTTCCCTCGTCTTCCTCATTTCATTGACGGGTACCACCATCACCAGTGATCTGAACCAGAAACCTAGGAGAAATGTTTGGGTCATCCATTCTCTCTCTCTTTCTTCTTTCTCAATTTCACTTCTATGGGTACTGCCAAAATATATCCCCAACCCATACTCTTCTCCAGATATACACTACCACCTCCCTAATCCAAGCCATCATCTCTCTTGTGGATTGCTGAATGGCCCTATATTTCAAATATTCAGAGGTATCTCCTTTAAACATATTTCACATCCTCCCTTGATATCCATCTGTTGCTTCCTGCCGAACACAGAATGAAACACAAAATCCTTCTTACCAAGCCTCCAGAGCTCTATAAGATCCATCTCTGCCCACTGCTCCAATCCCCTCGAATGTCCCTCTCTTGATCTCTCTCTGACTACCTTGAAATTCCCACTGGCTTTCAATAAATGAATGGACTTAAATGAATGAATATAATGAATGATTGAATAAATGAAATGCCAAAACTTACAAGAACATAAACCTAGATAAAAACCTTGAAAAAGTAAACCTTTTCATATAAAAAGTTTCTAGAAGAAGTAAAGATTTTATAGGAAAAAATATATAGAGAAGTAAGAGTGTAGTCTTAGAACTAATGGAAAGTGTTTAAAATTTTCCCAAAGCCACCTGGGTGACACATATATGTGAAAACCGCTACTAAATTCCTTGTTTGAAAAGTGTTTACATTGCCCTACATAAGGAGAGAATCACACTTATTTCAAGTTAATTGGTTCCTACACACACACACACACACACACACACACACACACACACACACATAGACAGATGCACACTGAAAACATTGTTAATATTCCTAGGAAGGAAAAGTAAGAGGGATCTGTGCCCATAAAGAGAAAGCTCTTTCTCATAATTTAGAAGATAGTCACATACTATATCTTCTGGGTGTAGACATGGTGATTAGGTGGGCTAAGATCTTATTTCAGGCCACCACAAATTACTATGACTTTTTATAAGTAGCCCAATATCCCAGTGTCTCTACTTAACTTTTCCCTCCCTTCAGCATTGCTCTTATTATAAGCCATATAATTTCCAAGTTGTCACAATATGTTATTTTAGAGAGAGGTGTCACATACTAAATCCAAATCAATATAGAAAACTCTGGTACTGAGCAGTGAGAGAGGCTTGCATGTTCTAGGAGTGTCTGAATCAACAGCCTTAATAGGGTAAACTGGAGTTACAATGAGAGTTCTAAGGCTTGTCTGCTTGAGTTATACATAAATATATGCTGGGTCAAATGTTTAAGAAAATATAATGCCACAATCATAAGCTACTGTTACTCAAAAAGTTAAACACAGTTACTGTATGACCTAGCAATTCCACTCCTATGTTTCTACCTACAAGAACTGAAAACATAGCTCCACACAAAGCTTTGTATGCAAATGTCCACAGCAGTATTATTCATAACAGCCAAAAACTGGATAAAGCCATGTGTCCATCAATGGGTGCATGAATAAATAGAATGTGGTATATTCATACAATGGAATATTATTCATCATAAAAAGGAATGAAAAACTGATACATGCTACAACATGGATGAAACTGGGAAACAACACGCCAAGTGCAAGAAGCCAGATCACAAAGAACCACATACTGTATTATTTCTATATATATGAAATGTCCAGAATAGGCAAATGTATAGAGATAGAAAGTAGACTGGTGGTTGCCTAAGGCTGAAGGTGATGTGGGGTTAAGGGGAGATTAGGAGATATAGGGTTTCATTTGGGGGTGATGAAAATATTCTATAAATGACCATGGCGATGGTTGTACAACTCTATAAATACACTAAAAGTCACTGAATTGTAGATTTTAAATGGATGAATTATATATGAATTAAATCTCAATAAAATTGTTAAAAGCAATAATCATAAGCTACTTTCCCTAAATTATTTCTTCTTCCCATTTTTAAAGGAGGCTTTAGCAAGTTAAATTATATCAATAGATAGATACTGCCCTATTAAATGCCGTTATAAATATTTAGATTTTTTTTTGATGACATGAAACTCAATCAACAACAGTTGACTAAAGAGTTGATGTTTATAACCTGGTGGATTACATTCCTAAAACTTTTATTCATGTGTTCATTTGTAATTACTTTCCTTGGTCAGCTCCTGGGATGGACATTTAACTTCAGCAGGGGTTCACCATTTTACAGTGAAGCATTTTCTGTGCTTTTGGCAGGGGGAGTCCCTGGCTATTTCCAGAAGATAGACTTGTTAGAGGAATTTCATGGCCTCTCCTCACTAATTATTCATTTCTTTTAAAATAGTTTTTAAAATATTTTTATTTTTTATTATTTATTCCCTACTTGAATAAAATGTCACGTTGATTAAAAATTTTTGTCGAGGTGTTCAGTCACCATAGCAAATAGTCTTGATCTTGTACTTGTCACTCACTCAGCAGTAGCTAAGCTTTCTGGTATAGTCTGAACTTGACCTTGAGACAATGACAGCACAAGCATGTTAGTTCGGTGTCATGCCAGAGCTGCGACCAACAATACCCATAATTGTGTCGAAACAGTATCAATATTCAACAATGTCAAACAAGACTTTGAAGGGTGCATTGTGCTGGTAGAACTGAATCTGATGACATCGGCTGCTCTGTCTAGCAAGTGTTCTAGATTCATCTTTATTTTAAGGTTTTGTTCTTTTAAGATGTCCTGTAAGAGTTTTTTATATTTCAATCTTTAGAGTCTCCGTTTTCAGAGTAGATAATCATTTTCATGGCCTAATTGCTTCCATTTTGGCTAAGGAAAGTGATTTCTTTCCAAAATTTTCAAAGAATACGGTACCTTTGCCTAGACACAAGGTGACCTTCCTAAAGAATGCCCAAGAACAGAGTATCGTTATTCTTCAATTTAGAAAAGTATTCCTCAGTCATTGCAAACAAGAATTTTACTTTGTGGTGATAGATTTTAATAACTCTGAATTAAACTCTTGTTACATAATCCCACATTGATTCATGTAGTGCAAAAGATAGACAGTCACACTAAATATCCTAAATATTCCAAAGGAGAAGACACTTAGGCCAATGACAGGTGGTATCTACGAAACGCAAATGTAACAATTCCTGCAGAATCTTAAGTACTATTCTCATCAGGAAAATGATAACTAGCAGTATAAAATACCACTTGTATTGAAGTGCTGGCCTAATTTTCCTTTTGTAATAATGCCTGTGATGCTAACACCAGGAAGTATGTCACTAGCCTTTGATTTTGTTTGTGCTTTAAGTATTCCATACAATGGCAAGCTGGGAATGTATTTTATTGGGGAGGAAGAGTAAACTCTTCCTTTCCGCAGAACTCAAACCAAGATGAATTCAAAGTTCCCCAAATAACAGCTCTGTAGATTATAAACAAGCCCTGGAATTCCAGGCATGAATCACTCATCTTTTTGAGTAAGTGATCAGGAACTATAAAGCTTTGGAGAATGGGGGCTGTTGGGGGCTCAGGAGTGGAAGCAACTTTGGTAGTGAAACCTTCTATTAGAGAAAAAAAGTGTCAATACAATAGTGAGTGATTAAAGTCAGGCACAAATTCTAGCAAAAGAAGCAAGTGGCTGCATTACCACCTCTAATTGTTGACAAACAAAATAAATGATGCACCAAGCTGATGTCTCCAGGAGGAGTGGGCTGGAAACTGTCACTCAGCTATGCTCTTAACCTACATTGACAACTGCAGACCTAAGGCAAGGGACAAGAGCTTCTGGGCTTTGAAACTGTCCTGAGAGTACAGCACTGGACTCCTTCCTGCACCCAAACTAACCCATCTCTTTCTTTTCCTTCCTTCCCTCCTTTCTTCCTTCCTTCCCTCCTTTCCTCCATACTCCCTCCCTCCCTCCCTTCCTTTCTTTCTAGAGAAAAAGTGTGCATGGGGAGGGGGGTTAGGTGGAGAGGATAGGCAGAGAGAGAAAAGAGAGAATCCCAAGTAGGCTCCATGCACCCAGTGTGAGCACGATGCGGTTTCCACAACCCTGCAACCATGACCTGAGCCAAAATCAAAAGCTGGATGCTTACCCAACTGAGCCACCCAGGCACCCCTCACTTCCTTTTTAAAAAAAATTAGTAATATTGAACTTTCCTGAACACAAAAATAACTTACACTATGCCTTACAGGAAAAAAAACAAAGTATAAGGAAAAAAATCAAATTACCTACAATTTTTCTGCTCTGAAATAATCACATAATATGAAAAAGAATAATACCGACATTAACATTTTACCATTTTTCCTTAAAATAATTTTCTATACAGATATGGTCATAAAAAATGGAACCATGATTAATATCCAGGTTTGTATCACTCAACATATATTGTGAGCACTTCTGCATGTCTTTCAATATCCTTAGAAATATGATTCTTAATGGCTGTGCAGTATTCTATTGTATGGATATACCATAATGGACCAACCTAACTATATCACTACCTTAGACACTTATTCATTGTCATAATAGTTCTGTGGTGAACATTCTTCCTGACTTATTTTTAACAACCTTGGTGTTTAGTGTGGGCAAACATAGTAACATTGTAAGAAAAAGCACAGCACCGCATTATTAGAGAAAAGTTTCAAAAGGGTGCGTCCATCAAAGGTTTAGACATGTGTGCTCTCAAAGGGAGCCCTCCACTGGATAAGCACAAAAAGCAGCCTTCACTCACTCACTATTTCGGGACTTGACTCCAAGGGGTCTGGAACAATGCTGGTTACAACACAGATCAGGCAACAATCAGCTCCCCCTTACCATGTCACTGTGTCTCACCTACATATACAGAACTTCATGCACAGAAACTTCGTGATAAGGAAGCATCAAGTGGCATTTGTTAGATGCTCAATGAGCCATGACAAAATGATAAAGGAAAGAAAGGAATCTGTTCCCCCACTGTCCCTTGTTTGTATTTATTGTGGTAAAACATACATAAAATTTCTCATTCTAGCCATTTTTAAGTGTATAACCCAGCGGCATTAAGTGCATTCACACTGTTGTGTGATTATCATCACCATCCATCTCCACAACATTTTCATCTTGTGAAATTGAAACTCTGTCCTCATTAAGCAGCTCCCACTCCCCTCTCCCCTCCGCTCCTGATGACCACCATCCTACTTCTGTCTCTGCGAATGGGACTACTCTAGGTACCTCATATAAATGAAATCATACATGTGTCCCTCCGTGTCTGGTTTCTTTCAGTAGGCACGTTTTCAGGGTTCATCCATGCTGTAGCATGTATCAGAATTTCATTCCTTGTTCAGGCTTGAATAATATTCCACTGTATAGATAGACCACTTTTGTTTATCCGTACCAAAAATGCTGATGAACATTGGATTATTTCTACCTGCCGACTACTGTGAATAATGCAATTATTCACACACTTGAACATGCATGTGCAAGTAGCCATTGCAGATTTTGCTTTCAGTTCTTGTTGTCTATACCTAGGAGTGGAATCACTGGGTCATAGGGTAAGTCCATGTTTAATTTTTTAAGGAAATGCCAAAGTACTGTACCATTTTACATTCCCACCAGCAACATGGGACTGTACCCCTTTCTGTACATCTTCAGTAACTCTTGTTATTTTCCTCCTTCCTCTCCTTTTTTTATTTTTTATTTTTTTTAAGATTTTATTTGTTTATTTGACAGAGAGAGAGAGCACAAGCAGGCACAGTAGCAGGAAGAGAGGGAGAAGCAGTTTCCCCGCTGAGCAAGTAGCCCAATGCGGGGCTTGATCTCAGGACTCTGGCTTTGATTGTGACCTGAGCCAAAGGCAGTTTCTTAACCAACTGAGACACCCAGGTACCCCTCCTTTTTTTAAAAAAATGATAACCATCCTAAAGGTTATGAAATGGTGTCTCATTGTGATTTTTATTTGTGCTCCTCTCACGACTAGTAACATAGAGCATCTTTTCATAGGCTCATTGGTGAGTTGTGTTTCTTCTCTGAAGAAAGGTCTATTAAAGTTCTTTGTCCATTTTTGAAACACGTTCCTAAAGGACTCTCCTTTTGATGGGACAGGCACTCAGCATCAGGGGGATTTCCACCCACAGCCTTTGTTGGTAGGAACAGATATTGATTCCCCAAAAGCACGATTAAGAAGGGGGTTATTATGAGGCAAAGGGAGCCCTTCCTGGGCTTCCTAGTATAGAAAGATTAGAGGGCCTCCAGGGACCTGGAAAGGCGTCAGCCTGCTACCCTGTCCATGTCTCTCTCTCTGGGGTAGTGTCCTCCTGTCTCTGCCTTTCCTTGCACGTCTGCCTCCCCGTGTGAGGCACGTAACCTCTGCTTCCCACCCTTAAGCCAAGCATCTGGCTTCCCAGGACACATGCCCAAGCCTCATCTTCACATGACCTTAGGGCTCCAGGGGCCCCCAGTAAACTCCAGCTACTCTGTCCCCATTCAGCATTTCTCCTCTGAGGTCAGGAGCTCCTGTGACCCAATCTGCTGGGGCCCAAGGGCCAATCACATGAGGCAAACATTGCCAAGTTGGTCCCTGCCTTCGGTGAGGGCTGTGGATAGAGAGTAACTTCAAAGCAGGACATACCAGAGGGTAGCCATGGTGGCTACACTCAGCACCTGCAGAAGAATTTCAGAGCTTTTCAACAGTCTAATACTATATTATTTATTATGGCCATTTCTCAAACACCAAAGATTATTCTACTCTTGATATTATCTACCTTCAGCTTGACGTTTTTGTCTTTCAGGGCAGGGCAGCTGTAATGTCCGAAAGGCACTATTCAATGTTGATGTGACAGAGGGGTGTCCAATGCTAAGGACAGTTCATAAGCTTCTGACCGTACTTCAGTTCCAAGGCTGAGTATTGATCTAAACAGGGCAAGATGACTTGGTGCAGAATATTTCTATCTGAATGTGTTGTCGGCTGGTCTCCCTGGTGTTCAATGTAAACTATATTCTCTCCCCATCTTTTCACTTGGTTCCAAAAGAAAGATGGCAACCATTACTTCAAGAGTAGTCAGCACAGGTGGAGGGGGAGGAATGCAGCATTTTAGAGCCATCCCCAGAGTCAGCCTCAGGGGGCACCCAGATACCCTTGTGAAACATGAGATTTTAATTATTACTTACAGGTCACTGCTGACCTGTAGGACAGCTAGTAATAGATGATGTCTTGTCATCAGAACAAGAACCTATTGCAGGTGAATTCCCCTGTTTGAAATGTAAGCCCAGGACGAGTCATGGATGTTCTCACTGCTTGCCCCAACCCCTCCATCTTTGGCTCCTCCCATTTATCTCAGAAAGGAGAGGAAAGTCCTGTATTTCCTTGTCAGGGGATGACAGATCCATCCAAACCCCTTTAGGATTGTGCCTTAGGATGGAAACCTAGTGAAGGATCAAATGGGGGAGGCAGAGAATCAAACGGTGAGAAAGCTTCAAGGCTTTGGTGCACTCGGAGGACCCGTTTCCCCCAGGATGGAGGGAATTAGGTGGGACCGCACATTATAATGTTGATGACCACATCTTTTAAGAATATTAACAGACTCATCTTTTAGAGCAGTTTCGGTTTACAAGAAAATTGAGTAGGCAGTACAGTACTACCCTCCCCTCATACACAGCAGCCCCTATGAGTAACATCCTGCATTAGTGTAACGCACATGTTACAACTGCTGAGCCCATATTAATACAATATTAACAGATGTCCACAGTTTACCGTAGGTTTCATTTGTGTGTGCGTGTGTTGTCCATGCTATAGGGTTAAACAAATGCAAAAAATGTCGTGTATCCTCTGCTATCATACAGAGTAGTTTCACTGCCCTAAAAATCCCCTGTGCTCCACATAGTCACCCCACCCCCTTTTGAACCGCTGGTGACCACCGAGGTTTTGATTGTCTTGAGAGTTTTTCCACTATGACTTTTTTAATGAAAACTTCTGGAACAGTGGGCAACATTGGTGAGCATGGGATTCGAAGAGCAATGGTCTCGGTTTTTGAGCACAGACTTACTTTGTGTCAGGCAATCTGCAGACATTAGCACACCTAATTCTCTAGACAGCATGGAAGTTGTTATTATCTCCTTCGAAAGATAAGTAATTAAGGCTCAGAGATCTGGGTAAGCATTCAGATGACAGCCAAGAGGGGTGTGGAGACTATACTTATCCCCTGCACTACTCACCCTGATTTCTGACTATTCTAAAATGAACATCATCAACACTTTTTTCTCCGGCATGAAAGGAAATGATAGGGAGATGTTATGATTTGCTATTATTATTATAGATCTGTTCTACTGGTCTTAAAATCTACAAATTTATTTAGGATATAACATGAACACAGGGAAAATAATACTTCTCTTTGTCTTAAAATGAAGTTATGTAGGGGCACCTTGGGTGGCTCAGTTGGTTAAACGTCTGCCTTCAGCTCAGGTCATGATCTCAGGGTCCTGGGATAGAGCCCCGCATTGGGTTCCCTGCTCAGCTAGGAGTCTTCTTCTCCCTCTCCCTCTGCCCCGCCCCCTACCCCTGCTTGTGTGTGCTCACTCTTTCTCTCTCTCTCAAATAAATAAATAAATAAAATCTAAGAAAAAGAAAAAAATAAAGTTACTTAGCAAAAATAGCCAAAATGGGACCATGCCAAACTCAAAATTTGTGCATCAAAAGACACAAACAGGAGAGTGAAAAAGCAGGCTGCAGAATGGGAGGAAAGGTTTACAAATCAGGTATCAATAAGGAGATAATATCCCGAATAGCTAAAGAGTTCCTCCGTCTCAACAATGATATTATCAAATAACCTGATTTAAAAATGAGCGAAGAATTTGAATAAACATTTCTCCAAAGGTGATATATGAATGACCAACAAGCACATGAAAGATGCTCAACAGTACTCATTATCAGAGGAATAAAAGTCAAAATCACAGCGAGTTATTGCCTCACACCCATCAGAATGTTACTATGAAAAAATAAACAAACAGAAAATGACAAGTGTCTGTGAGCTTGTGGAGAAAATGGAACACTTGTGCCCTATTGATGAGATTATAAAATTAGAGCTGCAACTATGGAAAACAGTATGACAGTTCCTTAAAAAATTAAAAATAGAACTATCCTATAATCCAGCAACCTTACCTCCAGGTATATGTCCAAAAGAATTGAGAGCAATGTCCCATCATTAGCAGCACTGTTCACAATAGCCAAGAGGTAGAAGCATCACAAATATATACCGACAGATGAATGGACAAGCAAAATGTAGCATTCACACACAATGGACTATTACTTAGCCTGGAAAGAGAAGGAAATCCTGTCTCTTGCTACAACATGGATAAATCTGGAGGGCAGTACGTGAAGTGACAAAATGTTACTAAATAAACCAGTCAAAAAACACAAACACTGTATGATTCCATTTCCATTAGGTATGGAAGGTAGTCAAATTCATAGAAACAGAAAGTAGAATGGTAGTTATCAGGGGCTGGGGGAGAAGGAAAAGGGGAATTATTTTTTGATGGGTATAGATTTCAGGTTTGAAAGATAAAGAGGTTCTGTAGATCTGTTTTACAACAATTTGAAGTTGTTTAACACTACTGAACTACACACTTAAAAATGGTTAAGAGAGGGGCACCTGGGTGGCTAAGTTGGCTAAGTGTCCGACCCTTGGTTTTGGCTCAGATCATGATCTCCCAGTTGTGGGATCAACGTTACTCAGCCTTAAAAAGGATGAGTAAAGAGGTGACACCTGCTCCAACATCGACGAACCTTGAAAACCTTATGCCTAGCGAAAGGAGCCAGACACAAAAGGACCAATACTGTATGATTGCACTTATACGAGGTTCCTGACGCTATCAGATTCACAGAGAGAGAGAAAGCAGGATGGTGCTCACTGGGGACCAGAGGGAGAGCAGAATGAGGAGTTGGTGTTTAAGAGACACAGTCTCAGTTTTGCAAGATGAAAAAGGTCTGGAGGTGGATGGGGTGACGGTTACCCAACAACATGAATGTACTTAGTGCCGCTGAGCCATACACTCAAATGTGGCTAAAATGTCAAATTTTATAATGTCAAACATTATATATATTTTACCAAAATTTTTTTAATTAAAAAAATGAAGTTTTCTAAATTTTCTTCTTCCAAAGGAACCAGCCTGTTCATAAAGCTGAACGGCCACAGGAAATGCATCCAGGAGATGAGAAGCTTCTAAAACTTAGAAGGCTGAGACTATTGGTCTGTGGCTTTCTCCAAAGTCACATGCAGAATCCAAGATTCATCATGGGTCTTGCTGGCCCTGAATTCCAAGTTGTGTTAGGTCTTTCACTGGAGAGAAGGAATGAGTAACTGAAAGAAAGGGAAGATGAGCAGGGACCTGCTCCCTTGACCAGCTGAGGACTCCTAAGAGTCCTGAGATTCCAGGATGGTGAAGATCAGCTTGCTCACTGCTCCCAAGAGCCCCGAGGTACCTGTGGATGGATGAGGCACAGGGCACTTGGAAGTCAACTTGCCCAGAGTCACACAGAAACCTTAAGCAGGGTCAGGACCCAGACCCTAAGGCCACATCCTTAACCACTGTGCTATTCTGCCTCAGAGGAGGTAAGGGACCCATAAGCCAAAGGCATGAATGCAAATAAGGAACAAGAAGATGAGGACCTGCCCACCCGCGCCGGGGATGAATGTTAATGCATTTAATCATGGCACCCACTCTAGCAGGCAGTTTCTGAACCCATTTTACAGACCCGAAACCTGAGATTCAGAGACCATTAAGTCAGCTTCCCAAGGCTCCCTTGCCGATGAATCCCATCCCTACTCATCAACCCTCGATTTTCCCAGTTCCTGGTCTTAGAAGTTGCTGGGCTTCTAAAGTACTGGAAAATTAAGGGTTTCTCTGCATTGTGCTGTTTCTTGGAGGCGGAACTGGCCCAGTTTGCTAAAGCTGTTTCCTTCATTTTTAACCTTAAAATCCCAACCTTTCCCAAGTGTGGGCTACTGTGAGGCACTGTGACCATTTCACCTCTTTCCCAAAGATCAAGAGTCAAGTGAGCAACCGTGGTTGGAAGGGCTGTGTGGCCAAACACGGAGAGAGACAGAAGTGACTGAGGTCACGGTGGTGAGCAGTACAAGCCTGGGTCCCGTGTTTTTGAAGCCCAAGATCCTGTCTCGGGTGGAGGAAATTATGAAGCTAGAGGAAAATGTTCAAAATGGGAATCCACCAATGTGGCAGGCCTTACTCAAGATTTTTTAGGCTAAACACTGTAGGAAACAGCAGCAGATGGGGGTACCATATTGCAGGGAGAACTGTGGAGCTTGGTCCAATGTGAGGAAACTCACAAGCTCCAAAATCACGTAAACGCAACTGGGGAAAATGTGAAATAATTTGTTGTGGTTGAGAGCAGTTAAACTTGTCACGCACACTAATGAGTTCAGGATACCCAAGAAACACCTCTGGCCAAATCCTGCAGCAGCTGGAGGCCAGAAGTAATAGGGCTTCTCCCAAGAGCAGAATTCAGAAGTAACAAGGGCTCAGGGACTTTTCCAAAAGACTTGTCTTGGATGAGCCAGGGAGGGAGTCGCTCCGGTCAGCCACCACGGCAGGCAGGAAGAGTAAGCGGGATGCTCTGACGCCTGGACAGAATCAGCCATCAAGTCTGGTCAGGCTCCCACATTTGTGGCATTCCTCTCCGCCTTTCCCCCTACCCACCCCACCCCCCGGGCTGCCTTCCCGAGCCAGATGCCTGTCAACTCATCTGCAGCCAGATGCAGCCCCCCATCTGCCATGTGACTCTCCTGTTCACAAACCTCCAAGGGCTCCCCACTCCCTCCAGATACACCCACAACCCTCAGCTGCTCTCCCACAGACCTCTCAGACCACCTTCCCATAGCTGCCAGGTGTGGTAGCTGTTTTCAGGTCACACTGTACAGTTCCATGAGCATCCCAGGGCAGGGATGCTGCTGCCCATAACAAATTGTCTCACTGACTGTTTGCTGGGTGGGTATGGTCAACTCACATGCTTCAGAGGCAGTGGACTCGGGTTGGAATTTCAACTCCACCGCTTAATAGCTTTGTGATCTCTAGTCAGTTAATTAACCTCTCTGAGCCCCACTTTCAGTTTTGGAAAATGGGCGGGGGGTGACTTCCTCATAGGCTCATTTCAAGAATGAAGTGAGACAAAGTATGTCAAATACTTAGTCAATAATTACTTCTCAATAAATGCCTTTAAAAAAAATCCCTCCCCTGCTTATGCAAAAGTCACCCCTGCCACAGCACTGTTCACCCTCAAGAATTAGGGATGGAGAGAAGTACGACCAAATGAAGGATCTGGGTGGCATTGATGAAAGGAGCTATTTTGTTATTAGTGTCCAGCCTCAGTTATTTCATAAAAAAGCAGAGAGAGAACAGGCTAGGGAAGGAATTTTTAAAGGATTAGATGAAGAGGAAAGAAAAACAAGCCAAAGATAATTATTGATTCCAAAAGAATTGGAGATTCAGTCCAAGGGCTTGGTCTTCCAGGGAAATCAGAAAACCGGCTCAGTGTTTGTGCGCTTCTGCTACTCCAAGAGAAGTATTACCAAATCCAAGGGTAGTAAATTTCGAATAACTAAAAGCATATTTGCTTTATGAGGTTGGGCTTGTTCTATTCACTGGGAAACAAGAAAAATTCCTCTCGCTGTCATCCCTTCAGCCACCCACCTCTGCCAAACCACAGGAGGCTGGCTTCCTCATTACACAGGACTTGCCTGGATGACTGTCATCCAAGCCCTGGTGGAAATTAGACAAACAGGGGTCAGAGTGGTATCTGTGTTGCTAGGAAGGTCCTCATATGCCCTGTTATCACCATCTACCCCCAGCTCAGCCCCCAGATGATTCTCCCGTGCCCTGGTCCTCCTGAATGGAAAGCATTGTCCTCTCCCTCTTTATCCCAAAGTATTAACATTTCACGACCCTTTTTTTTTTAAGTTGCAACATGCAACCCATGAGTGTTGGCAAAATCCAGTCAGTGGATTGCAATCAACTTTTTTTTTTAATGAAACAGAAAATAACATAGTGCGCCACACATGGTAATGTTAAGAACCATTTCACAAAACTTTTGTCTTGGTTATTTATATATAGTAAAATGTATTCTTACTGTGGGTCTCAATCAAAAATGTTCAAAAAACTAACTTGGGTATCTATGCAAAACTGGTTGTACTCTTCATGTTTGACTCCTTTACCTACCTACTACTGCACCTACCTTAACACAAGGGAAGGTCCATGAAATATTTGTGCACATGTGAATGAGGAAGTGCAGGGTAGCTGGAACCAGTACTTGAGGAGTAAGGAAATAGATACAGTGAGAGAAAAAAAGTAAGAATATCTTTGGGCAAATTTCTCTTGCTTTGGGGCAGACTTGGCTCATCTCAAGTCTCTAAGATCTGGTTCACGGGGCATAACCGAAGTCTTAACTGGACAACCTATCCACTTAATAACGTCCCCCTTTTGGATGAGCTTTATATGATAAGGACCTAATACAAGTCTCTTTCAGAACTGGGGCAGCAACATGAACAACTCAAAATCAGGAGTGGATCAAATTGCCATTTTTTCATGAGTGTCATGTTTTGCTTCAAGTTTCCAGTGACAGCATGCATATTATAGCCAAAACTGGAAAAGATCTAAATGTTTATCTGCTGATGATGAGATTAACAAAGTGATATATCCATACAGAGGAACACTCCTCAGAAATAAAAAGGAGTGAATTGCTGATTTGTGAAACAACATGAGTGAACCTTAAAAACACAATGCTGAAGCCAGACATAAAAGACAACATATTGTATGATTCCATTTATGTGAAATTCCTAGACAAAAAGTGGATCAGTGGTTGTCTGGGTCTGTGGGTGGGAGCAGGGATTGACTACAAAGGGGCCTGAGGGAGATTTGGGGGGTGTCCTATAACTGGATTATACTGACGGTTGCATAACTATGAATTTACTAAAACCCGTGGAACTGTGCACTTACAATGGGAGGGGTTTTATGCCATGTAAATTACACCTTGATGGAGCTAGATTTAGGAAAATCACAGGTGCTTTGAACGCCTCCCTAGCTGCACATAACAGAGAAAACTCCTCTTTTATTTCTCAAGTGTGGCTTTATTTATTGGAAAAGGGTCTGGATTTCTCTTAAAGTCAGACTGTTAGATAACTTGGCCACTTCCAACCCTTTCCCATGACTATGGACAGACCATCAGCGTCCATCTGCCTGCTGGTCAGCCTCATGGGCCACACAATACCAACTGGCCTATGGGGGCCTTGCTGGTCATTCAGCAGCAGGGATGCCTGGGAGCAAATAACTCCCTCGAAGTCCTGTCGATGCTGTCGTGCTCTTCAGCAGGCAGGATGGAGGGTCCTTGCTATGCAGCCCAAATCCGCAGCAATTGTCAAAAAGAAAACACCAGACCAGTATAATAAAATCTGTGGGCTCTTTGCTTCCCCGAATAACTCACTGGACGTTGAAAGTACAGAGCAGTTATAATATTTTCAACCTTGTAACCTAAAATCATACATCTATTCAAAGCTAATGATCAAGGCAGATGGTATTTTGAGAAAAAAATTGCTATTTCCCTTTGTACTGTTCACATAATGGAGGAATGTATCTTCGACATCTGTCACATTATCCTGCTCCTCTTCCAAATTCTGCCCTAAGTGTGTACTAAGTCCTGCATAAATACTTGTTGATTTGATTGATTCTTTGTCTGCTTCAGTGACAATGGCCAGATGAGAACTGATGGGAGTATTTCCGCAAGCCTGGAATGGAACGCCATGTACACCGTGGTGCCGGTAATTTGATTGATGATGATGTGTTTTATAATGATCCCTTCCAAATCTCAAACCTCCAGAAACTCTCACATCCAAACCAGGAAAATAAATTTCTTTTAAGCTTCACAATATTTTAACTCCCGTCAGTTCATTCCAAAACTGCAGACCGAATCCAAGTCGGTGAAAGTTATTATAACTTGGAATTATATGACAATCAATTTCAGTTTTGCTGATGTTTAAAACAGACAAGTGCAGAATTCAGAATTCAATTTTTTGTTGTTTAAAAAAAAAAAAAAGAGACCAGAGCTTCCTTGCAGTTTGAAATTCTAATTCAAAATAGCCAAAGTACACATGGCTAAGTCCTTGGCAAAAGGCACAGGAGACAAACTAAAATGAACAATAAATCGCAACTTGACAGTGAATGGGGGATGACATTTGTGCTATTTTTTAACTTTTCTGAGTATTTTTTTTTAAAAAAACCCACTCCTGGCTGCCCTGGACAGCCATAATAGATAAAGGAAGAGTAACACAGATGGCCCCCATCCAGCCCACTCAGCGGCTGAACGTGAAAATGATCCCTGGGCTCCCTCCACCAGGATCGTCAGTGACCAAGCATGCAGCAAAGGGCCCTCCCTCACTCCAAGCGAAGACAGTCTTTTAGGGAGAACTTTCTCCATTAAAGGCTTCAAGCCATGGAAACATTCTGTCTGGAGGTGAGGAATGTGGGCTAGAAAGGGAGACAAGAACCACCTACTCACTAGTGTTATTCCCCCTGAATTGATGAAACTCAGGCTCAAAATCCCTTGCTCTCAAAATAAATAATTCAGAGAGAGTGGAAACAGCATCTCTTTCCACACACCTGTGGTTTATTTCTATCGTCTTTATTTGGTATTTACTAAAAGTCTGCTATGTGGCCAGCCTATGTATAGCTCATTGGATTTTGAATATGTCTCCCTTTTGACTGTGTCCAACTCTCAGTGCTCTGAAAGGTTCTTGAGGAGTAGAATTGAGCCTTTCCATCTTTGTTGCCTTGGCTTCCAGCCCAGAGCCTGGCAGAGAGTATGCATTTAATTAATGTTGGTTGAATGGATGGATGGGTGGATAGGTAGATGGGGGGGATGGTGGGTAGGTCGGTGGATAGATGGATGGGGGATGGATGAATGGATGGATGGATGAAGAGATAGACAAATCAGTCAATATATTTCCCTACTTTTGAGTTCCTACATATCAAGTGCCCTGGTATACAAGTGTTATATAAACGTATGGTCTTATCATTAAGTTCCAGACATCCATCTGTTTTGATGATACACATGGTGGAAATAAGCAGGAAAAAAGTCCCATGCTTCACTGATACCACATGTAGAAAGCTCTTTGCCAAGTGCACTATTTAGCACCTGAAAACTACTCTTCCTGATATCTTATTCCATTTATAGATTCAGCTCCGAGTGTAAGATTCTATTTTTTGAATTAAAATGTGATAAGAAACATTTCAGTTCCCAGAGTGTCTTCTCTGTCTGTAGGTCAGAAGTCGTCGGCTAGAGTCCCAGCATCTCCCCTGAGCTATTACTTCTGCCGGCCCAACCTCCACAGCCTTCAAACCAAATGATGTCACATTCATTATGATCTATTTTTCTCTAACAGTTGGCTCACATCTCTGTATACACAGATATCTTTGAGTTCTAGTGCTACACAGGTGAGCAAGTTTTATTTCTACGTGGTGAATGCCTCCACAGACACAGTTTCTCAAAGAAACACGGTACTTCTCTAACAGAAAAAAAAAATGGTAATAATTACTATTCATTAAGCACCCACCGAGCACCAGGCACTCGCACAGCCCTTCTACACATGAACTTACTCATTTCAGATTAGAGTCCTAGCAAGTAAGCAGCGTTATTTCCATTCGGCTGATGAAACAGAAATAATCAGATCTCAGAAAAACGAACTGAACTGCTCAAGGATCTATAACTAGTAAGAGGTGAGGCCGGGCTTAAACCCGGTCCAGGCTTAGACTCAGCCACTTGGGTTAGATGGTTCTAAGGAAACCGTATTTCTCTTGTTTATTCCTTTTGCTTATTACACAGGATATTGTGGTACCGCTCATGCCTAAAAACCATGCCCGGAGTTATTGTGGTTTTTAGTTTAAACACACACACACACACACACACACACACACACACACACGATCAGATGTGAAGATTTACTTCAACCTAGCACAATGTAACCTCAAAAAAAAAAAAGAAAAGAAAAGAAAAGAACCCTTAACCTTTCAAGTGCCAATGTCCACAAGACACATATTCACACAGGCTCTGAAATGACTGGGTGGATGAGTCTAGTTGATTCCCTCCAGAGCAGTAAGTCTTGTCCCCAGTGACAAGGCTGGAGGGACAGTGAGATAGGACATCACAGCCCCTGGTGATCTTTGCTCATGTTTGAGTGCCTCTCATGTGAATTCGGGGCACATTTACTATGGGTTTTTGGAGGGGTGTTTATTTATGGAGTTTTTAATGCAGAGGCAGACAGGAGGTAACTGCCAGCTAGCTGAAATCTACAGTTAACCTGAAAGGTCAAAAAGTCTCCTTTGTTCAACAGACACCATCCCTCCCCCCATTCCTTTGGCAGCCCTTGTGCGTTGTGATGATGCAAGGTGCCAGGACGGCTCTGGGGCTCATTGAAGGTCAGCCTTCCCCATGCTTCATCATTGGCCCAATAGGCATGGAGCTTGTGGTTTCTCGTCGATCTCTGTGAGCACCCAGGGCCAAGGCAGACTGCCCAGGACTGAGAACAAAAGAACAGCCAGTTGCCCAATGCCACAAGATGCCCCAGCTGGCCCCCTCCTCCCCAGGTAGCACCCAGAACCTACAAAGGCTTCCCCACGTACCTTCCCCCCACTCCGCTCACATCCCTTCCCCCTCAGCCCCACCTTTTCTGCAGTCACTCAGAGGGTTGAATCCTCAAACACAGCAAGTAATTTCTTCCTTGATGAATCGCCCCTTCTCCACCCCACCCTATAACCTGGCTCTGAGGTAATTTCCTAATTCTCTTTGACAAGACAGTTTGCTCTTGATGGGGATTAAAGGTTATTTTTAACCTGAACCGCACACAAGGAAATGATGCAATCATTTCTTTGCTGGCGGAATGGTTCCTCTTTTTTGGTCTTTGAATTAACATGATCCTGAACTTTCAGCTGTTTCTGGCCTTTGTGTGTACTTTTGAAATCACAGAATAAAGTCCACCACTTCCAAAGCAAAGGGTTGGCGAGCAGTGATTGTTTCCTAAATGACTGACATTCTTGTCAGATGTAGACCCCAGTGGTAAAAATCAGAGTGATTTTAAGTCATCACACACCCTCAAGAAGATCTCTTGCCTCAGAAAAAAGGGGACACCCCCATCCCTTTCACAGAGCCAGCGCAATCTGGAAGGAAGACGATTAGTTAATTCGGCAACCCAGGGCTATTCCTGTAACATCAAGTTGTCTGAGGCCCCTCCCCTCTCTTGTCTAGACCTTCTAGATAGAAGGTAGGTATTTCTCAATCTGTCACCATTTTGAACTGTTTGTGCCTTTAAGACCATACGTTTATATCAGGACTATTGAAATGTTAGGCCGGGTCGTTTTTTCCTTGTGAAGCTATTAATGCATTGCAGGATGGGCAGTACCTTCCCGGAGCTCTACCTACTAGACGCTGATAGCAAACGGTCCCTGCCCACCCCCACCCCCCAGCCCAAGTTACAACAACCGAAAATATCTCCAGACATTGCCAAATGTCCTCCAGGGACACAAAACTGCCCCCCCCGGGGGGGGGGTTGAGAAACACTGGCCTATAAGTTGTTTTAAATGATAAGTTCCTTTGGGACCGGAACTAACCCAATTTGCACAGGCTTCACAACAGGAAGGTGTGGAGAGAAGACTGTTTAATGACGATCACGATCACAAAGAATGGAACTAGGATTTTTGGCTCACGTTTAAAGAAAACGGAAAATTTAAACAGATGATCAAGTAAACGGTGGGGAGAATTTGTCTTATTCGGCCTCCCATTCTAATCGATAGGATTAAAACGGCCATCCCCTGCTCTCTTTTATTAACTGCCCAGAGGAATTAAAAATCTGAAAGATAGCACTCATCCTCTCATAATTAGACTACTCCCACAAAATAAGGTAGGAGGCAGGTGGAGTGAAACCACGCACAGCAGTGTGAGTGATGGAAGGCCCAGAGTCAGCACAGGGATAAACATTCCTTTGCAATTACTATTCCGCCAGGCAGCGAATGAGGGCGGCATCCCAGCCCCTCGTGAGCTCTGGCCCTCATAAAGTACTTCAAGTATCTTTCATGGGTGGAAAAGCAAAAGATAGAGATGAACTCATAGATCATTATAACTGCCGCTGTTTTTCATCCATTCAAGTGGCGTTAAACTGCTGGGTTTGGAAAAGACAAGCTTCTAAATGGTCTCTTTCTGGCCCTCTCTCCAGGCAAAAGAACAAAACCTTTTATCAGTTAATCTGATGAATTACACGGGTTATTTTTATTCTATTTATAAGGGACAAGGCATGTAGGTCCTGCTTGTTCTTACATGCGTTGGTTAACAATTCAATTAAACAAATATTTATTGAAATCATGGGCAGAGCAGCTGGACAGTCACCACTCACTGCAGTCAAAATACCCAATGAGTGAAAAGTGATGATCTGCCCCTGAGTTTACATTCTGAGTTCTCTAGCAACTGGTTGTATATTTGTACCACACCCCCATACATACTTGACTCTGTATACTTTAAGGGCCAATACCGTGAGTTTCCAGAGAGGTTTAAAAAGGATGGATTTAAAAAAGAATGAATGATTCCAGCGGATTCAGAGGTCTGAGCAGCCACAGATGATGGGGGTAATCCGGAGAGGGTTTATGGACACATGGCTTTTGAAATAAGAGTGGGTAATTCAAAACAATATTAATGGTGGGATATTTTTTCCTAATTATATAATTAATGCATGTTTCTGTTTTTCAAAAAAATATGGAACTCAAAGAAAAGCCCAAGAAGAAAATGGTCTCCCATAAGAAGTGGAAGGTCAAGGCAAAATCCCAGGACGTAGCATGCTGGGCAAGGCAGAACCTGAGAAACTGCCAAGGATCATGGCATGGAGGCCTGAATGGCAGACCTATTGAGGAGGGCAATAGGGAACTACTGATGGTTGAATGTTCTGGGCATCCTCATATCAGAGTCAAGGTGCCTCTGAGGTCATAATGGTTCTGCTCAATTTTCAGATGTGGAGCTAGAGGATTTAAGGTCTGCAGTAACTTGTCCTAGGCCATGTAGCCAGTAGATGAGAGAGATGGGCACTCTCAACCTCCATGTCCCTCACATCAAGTGGGAATTGAATGGAGCAAGACAAGGACTGTGATTTAGAACACCGTGTGTCCAATTGTGGCAGATACAACCTTGACCCAGTGGAATGTATCATGAGATTCCACAGGGACAAGAAAATGGTTTCTTGGCATGACTCCTTCCCAGGAGCATGGCAACGGGAGTACATCCTGGAATGTCTCAGGGATGTGTTGGGGTTCTAGCCATCATACCTGGTGAGCAGGAATGTATCATGAGATTCTACAGGCACAAGAAAATGATCTTACTTACTTTGCAGATAGAAAACCAATGGACAGCCCAAGGACATCTACAAATAGCAGGTGGCTCAGCAGTGCCCTTTGGTGGACCATAACTTCCCTGGCTGTCAGGTACCCAGCATGATTCACCACTGCCAAAGTACCACCTGAATGAGACCAGGGGATTTGGTGCTTTGAGCAGCTCCCCTTTCACCCTTCGTGGGGCATTCATGCCACTGACCTATCAAAATTGTTCTGCATTCCAGGATGTACTCCCATTGCCATGCTCCTGGGCAGGAGTCACGCCAAGAGAGGATAATATGTCAAAGGGAGATCCATGGATCCATGGATGTGAGTGGCGGAAATAGGGCCCAGTGGTACAGAAAGGGCATAGTTCACAGGGCAACTGGTTTTGATTTTTATGGAGATCTTTGAGGAAGTGCTTTTGGGTGGTAGTGGTGGGAAAAGTTGGATTGTTTAGGGTTACAGAGGGAAAGAATAATGACTAAATGAATACATTAGGAATGATCTACTCCTTTTGGAAGTATGTAGAGGAGGAGGAGGAAGGAAATGAGAGGTAGTAGTGGCATCAGGAAAATTTGTTCGGGGCCAGGTGAGATGTGAACATTTCTCCTTCAACAGCATCCAACAAATGCTTTCTCTGTTTTCTCATAGATGCTCAGCAGTGCCCAACAGTCTGAGGAATCAGCCATGAATACTGACAAAACTCCTGTCCTTGTGCGCTGATACTGGGGAAAGGGGTTGGAAGGGCAGGGAGGGAACAAACACCAACAATGAAAATAAACACGCAAATATAAATAAGGTAATTTCTGATAATGATGTGAAATGTCAATGACAGATGAGTGAAAAAAACAGATCAGTATAATAAGATCAAGACTGGAGGAGTCTGGGGGACGGAGAGTAAAACAAGGCCTCCCTAAGGGGGTAGTGCTGGAGTGAAGCTTCGCTAGTGATGAGGAACTGGTGCGGGGTATCTGACAGAGGGGATAGCAAATTTGGAGTCCCTGTAGCAGGTCCCAGTTCAAGGGACAGAGGGACTAGTGTGATAAAACACAGAGGGCAAGAGAGAAGGAAGGAAAGGAGAAGCAGCAAAAAGGTTACCATAGGCCTGCAAGGAGCAAGTCTGGATTGAATTCTAAATGCAATGGGAAAACACTGGGGAGCTTGAGGCAGGAGAGCTAAGTGATTTGGGGGGTTTTGTTTTGTTTTCTTTTGTTGTTTTTTTAAGATCATATATATCTTTTTAAAAGCCACTCTAGGCCACAGAGCAGAGAATAAAGTCTAGGCAGGAATGGAAGTTGTTGGCTTCACCAAGGGAGCAGCAGGGAGAAGGTGACAAGATGGCAAAGTCCATGGTACTTGCCACTGGACTGGATGTGGGGAGAGCTGGAAAGGAGAAAGGTGAGGGTGAGCCCTAGGGCCTCCACTGGCGTCCCCACATCAAGGGCAGGGCCATTTCCTGAGCTGGGAAGATGGGAGGAGGAGTCTGGAGGGAGAGTGACAATCTCACTGTTGGACAAGTCAGCTGTGAGAGATGTGTATGCCAGACAAGATTCGAGGTAGACAGATGGGAAGAATCCGGCAAGAGCTATAGGTTTTGGAGTCATCAATCTATGGATGTTAAAAAGAAAAAAAAGAAACAAGAAAAGGCAAGTAGTTGCAGTAAACACAAAATTACCATATGATCCAGCAATTCCGCTCCTAAGTATAGACCCCAAACAACTGAAAATAAAACTTGTATACAGGGGCACTTAGGTGGCTCAGTCATTAAATGCCTGCCTTCAGCTCAAGCCATGATCCTGGAGTTTGGGTTCCCTGGTCGGCGGGAAGCCTGCTTCTCCCTCTCTCACTCCTCCTGCTTATGTTCCCTCTCTAGCTGTATTTCTCTCTGTCAAATAAATAAATAAAATCTTTAAAAAAATTGTACACAAATATTCATAGTAACACTACTGAAAACAGCCAAATGGTAGAAACAACCCAAGGGGCCATCAACAGATAAAGGGATAGATGAAATGCAGAATAACCCCACAATGGAATACTATTCAGCCATGAGGGGGAAGGAAACCCTAACACATGCTACAAAGTAGATAAACCTTGAAAACAATGTGCTAGGGGAATAGTCCAATTTATTTATTTTTTTAAAAGATCTTATTTATTTATTTATTTATTTATTTATTTATTTATTTATTTATTTATTTGACACAGAGAGAGATCACAAGCAGGCAGAGAGGCAGAGAGAGAGAGGAGGAAGCAGGCTCCCCACTGAGCAGAGAGCCCCATGCGGGCCTCGATCCCAGGACCCTGAGATCATGACCTGAGCCGAAGGCAGAGGCTTAACCCACTGAGCCACCCAGGGACCCATTTATACATAAGAACCAGAATAAGCAAATATCCAGAAACAGAAAGCAGATTAGTAGTAGCCAGAGGCTGAGAAAGGAGGGAATGGGGAATGAATGCTAAATGGGTACAGAGTTTTCTTTTGGAGTGATGGGGGATGTTTTGGGACCAGATGGAAGTAGCAGTTGCACAAGAATGTGAATGTACTCAGTGCCACTAAATGGTACAGTTTAACATGGTGAAATTTATATAAATCTGTATTTTACCAGGCCAAAAAAAAAAAAAGAACAACTAGGCAATGGGATTGGATAAGGTGACCTAAGGAGAGGGTTAGAGATGGAGAAGAGAGCTCTGGAATGAGCCCCAAGCATGCCAGCATTGAGAGGCCAGGCAGAAGAGGAACGGCCAGCAAAGAATGCTCAGAGGAACAAACTGGGACATGGAGGGAAACCAGAGAAGCTGCTGTTCTGGAACCCGGAAGGGAACTGTGTTTCCAGGACAGTCAGGTGGCCCTCTGTGTCCAAGACAACACTTGGTGTGGGCTCCAGGTAGATGTGGCCACATTCACCTGCTTTGGGATGGAACCATCCTGCACCCTGATCCGCACTGCGTCAGAGGCCTCCCACCCCCACAGTGTTGACAACACGGTGTCTTATCAAAATGTCTGCCCATCTCCAATGTGAGAAATGGATCCCGAGGCAGTTTTCACCCTTATTGGGAGTGAGGCCCAGTATCTCTACAGATGTCCAGGGGCCACCTGTGTTTCTTTCATTGAGGGCTATCTGATCGTCCATTTTCTGTTAAGCTGTTAGTCTTCTCTCATTCTTGATTTCTAGGAGCTCTCTGAATATCTAGGAGCTGGTCCTTTATACAAACCCCTCCATTGAAGCTCTCTTTTCTTTGCTTCCTCAACAGAATTCTCTTCTAGATTTTCTCACATCTCCAGGGTCTCACCTCAGCAACTGGGATGTTTTTCTCTGGGTACGTGAGTTACTCGGTCCCCATTGTGCCATTGAATGTTAACTTCCCGTCTTTGGCAGTCTCACTTCACCACACGTCCTTCTAAGGCATCCCTGCCTTTCCCTCACTGCCTCCACCATGATTCTGATTACAGCTGTGTGCCAAAAACTCCCTAACCTATGTGTAACAGGATGTCAACAGAGGACTTTTCTGATACTTAATGTGGGCTGAGACCCTAGGGCTGAGAACAAAGTTTGCCAGGCATCCATGCATTCTAAAGAGAGGGGCTACACCTTCCATGCAGACCCTGCAGGGGGCGACCGAAAACACTGCACCTGGGGCTAGCCCATCCTCAGGGTCTTAACCAGAGGCTGGAGTGTCACTCCTAGGCGCTTTGCAGAGGAGTGGCTCTTCCTGCCACCCTCCAACCAAGCAGGAGGCATAAGGGAATCTTCTGGAGAGCCTGGCCTGCATCTTACGGAATTGAGGAGATAGAGGATTAGCTGACTCGTGCTAGAAAAGCTCCAAGTGTGAAAGGCTGGCTTATTGCCTGTGCCCCTGGGGAATGAGTTCAACTCTCGCCAATGCTGTTCCCAGTGATGGTGCCCCCAGTCAATGGTCATTTTCTCCCTCTCGGTCACAGAAATTAGAAGAAAATTCTAAAAGTGTTGAAAGGGCATGATTGTTGACTGTCTAGGAAGTTGAGAGGCAGACCTGACATGGTAACAGTGCAAGAGAGGAAATACCAAACAGGCAGAATTTGGTAACTCATGGGGAACCAGCCCTGTGCATTCATGGAAAACACCCTTACAAAACAAAGTTTTTACAAAAACTAAACACAGAAAACATTCACATGATTTTATACATAGTATTAAGATTTTCTTACATCAATTGAATTTGGATCTTAGTTTCAAAAAAAATGAAGCTGTTTCAAAACAGGAAAAAAATAAAATGAGGCCTTATTTTAGAATGGTCAAGAGCTCTGGCCTGGGAGTCAGACAAACCTGTGCTGGAAGTCCTGCTCTGCCATTTAGAGTTGAAACTTTGGGCAAATCACCCAACTTCCCTGAGCCTCAGTTTCCTCCTTTATGAAGCAATCATGATACCAGATAAGGCGATTACCAGAAGTAAATACTATACCACAAAGGACACCCCCTTAGAATTGTGTCTGGTATTTAGTCACTGGCTCTGACCAGCCCCTAGTGACATTTTTCACTAGGAAATGCAAATCAGAACCACAATGAGATACCGTCTCACACCTACTAGGTTGGCTCTGATAAAAAAGACAAGCAATGACAAATGTTGGTGAGGAACAGAGATAAGGAAATCCTGGTGCACTGTTGGTGGGAGTGGAAATTGGCAAAGCCATATGGAAAAAAGCATGGAGGTTCCTCACAACATTAACAGTAGAACTACAGTATGGCCCAGCAGTCCCACATGTGGGTACATATCCCAAAGAATTGAAATCAGGATCTCAAAGAGATATCTGTGCTCTCGTGTTCATTGCAACATTTCTCACAATAGCCAAGATGCAGAAATAGCTTAAATGTCTTTTGACAGATGGAGAGATAAAGAAAATATGGTACCTAGATACAATGGAATATTATTCAGTCACGAAAAAGAAGGAAATCCTGCTATTTGTGACAACACAGACAAATCTGGAAGGCATTATGCTCAGTGAATTAATCCAGACAGAGAAAGACAAACATTGTGGAATCTAAAACAAAATAAAATGACAACATAATTTCCTAGAAACAGAGAATAGGAGCATTGTCATTGCAAAATAGGAAAGACTTACCTATGCTAACTATACGAGGTGACAGAAGCACTATTTTGATTGTAGTGATCATTCCATAACCTATATGTATATCAAATCGTCACATAGTATACTTCGAATATATATACCACCTATTTGTTGGTTACTCCTCAATGGAGTTGGAAGGGTGGGAGGGAAACTCTCTAAAGGTAAACTTCTTGAAGACAGGATCCAAGTCCTTCAACAGACTTACTATCCTACACCCTGGTTTTTATAGCTGTATATTACCACTTATACTGTGACAATAACGATACTTCAATCAATAAACATATAAAGATTCTTTGGCACTCAGAAGTGTTGACAGATGTTTTACATGGCCACAGATGATATTTTCAATATAGATAAAAAGAAACAGGAAAAAGAAAGAGAAAGAGAATGTGACATAGATCTGTTTCTGTTACATTGCTTCGGAAAGAATGCATATGCCCTATGATTCTGTTCTCAGTTTTTAATTTTGGTTGTTTGGTTTCGTGTTTTCTGACGGATGCTGCTAACTTTATGAAGGTTCCAAAGAAAGTTCTCTGTAATGGGTTCTGGAGGAAACTGAGAGGAAAATAAACCAAACTGAAGTATGGAAACACAGCTTGGGAGTTCAGAAAGACTATTTGTTCATCATAAATTAAGTTAAAAATATAGTTGCACAAACAGATGACTAAATAATACTCAGATGCACAGATTTGAGCTTTTCTTTAAGTGTCATCTTATATAAGATTGTTCTACTGAACTAACCTAGTCATTGAAAACACTTAGATGCGACATTTTTAAAAATACTGTTTCATATGCATCTAAATTCATGCTGTTTACATGGCACACACGTAACAGATTTATCCGTAGGGAGGAGCTGGCTTCCCTGCAACACAGAACGCCATACTGTGTTAGAGAGATCCTCGGATTGTCATACTCAAGCATCCGGTTCCACATTCAGCTCCTGTAGCAGATGCATTCAGGAAAGCTGCGAGCCATTTCTGAACATCAAATGACAAGACAAATGCTCAGATTGAGTTCTTGGACCTTAATCAGGTGGGATTTTCTGGGTTTTGTATTGCGGGCTTAAAGCCAGGTTCATTTGGTCGATTGCCACACACAGGTTAAAATAGTATCAGCTCCGTCATCAGTATCCACAAAAGGCAATTAGATACACCACTTAAGGTGGATAAAATCAGAGTGTTCATGAGCTTCAGATTCCATAATAAATCTAAGCTGATATACTGAAGGGAGTTATTTCTTAGTCAAACCCCTGTTTGCCAATCGTTTAGGATCTAAATCATCCTCTCAATCAAAATTGTTACTTCAAGGTCATAAAAATCCTGGTATTCAATGGATTCTATATGCGTGAGTACCTGAGTTTATCTTGCCTCAAAGGCCAGCTTTGTTCCTCAGCCATAAAGCTTTGCTGTGTCTCCTATCCAATTCCTTGCTGTCTGTTACCTTAATTCTGGTTCAGGAAAAATAACACCCCTGCTACAGCTGTGGACAACCACTGTTTGTGTGTCAACACAATGTCAAGACAACCCGCTGGAACGTAGTCTATACAACCAGCCCAATGGATCGGCCAGGTTTTTTCCCCTGGAATGGAAATCATTAACATATCCCCGAATTTTTCTATTTCACTTGCAAGACAACAGTTGAGTTTCTTGGTGTGTAAAGCAAGCTATAAAAGAGCAGGGTTTTTAACCCTACCTGGAGCACACAGTGAACAGGCATGTGGCCTGCATGTCCCCCCCACCATGTGTGAGGACCCAGGCTACTCACTCAGCACACACGGGAACTGGACCTGACCACATTCAGCCGGGGGGTTCTCGAGACTTTGTGGCTGTCTGTAATCCTCCAACAAAGGTCACCATTTTCACCAAGGTCTGGATGCCATGTAATCAGGACCATCTTTAATGTCAACTATGAGAAGTCATTCTGATGCTCTCTGTCCTAGAAGACATAATAGAACATTCTGGAACACAAGTGACTACAGATTGTGTATAATGCATCAAACTTTCTTACATACAAGTAGCATCTTGCTCTGGGTTGAATGTGTCCCCCCCAGAAAACATGTGTTGGAGTCCTAACCCCCAATCCCTCAGAATGTGACCCTATTTGGATCTCCAAATGTGATCTGTACAGAGGTACTGAAGATAAAGTCAGGTCGTTAAGGTGGGTCTGATTCAATAGGACAGGTGTACTTACTGAAAGGAGAAATTTGGACACAGATAGACACAGAGGAAAGAAGGACAACTACCAGCCACAGGGAGAGACCTGGGACAGACCCTCTCCTCATAACCCTCAGGACAAACTGGCACCTTGATTTTAGACTTTTAGCCATCTAATTCATGCTTCATGGTTCCAGCATCATTGGAGAATGAAATAGTCCCTATAAATTCATTTTCTAGTAACAGAAGTGTTCTGGAAAATACAAAGTTTGGAAATTTTCATGCTACTATTTCTTAAAGATACTTCCACAATGCACACTCTGTTTCACTGAGGATGGCTAAACATCATCTAAATCTTTTTTTTTTTTTAAGATTTTTGTTTATTTATTTAACAGAGGGAGTGGGTGGGGAGAGCAAGCACAAGCAGGGGGAATGGCAGGCAGGGGAGAAGCAGTCTCCCCACTCAGCAAGGAGCCTGATGCAGAACTGGATCCCAGGACCCTGAGATCATGACCTGAGGCACCCAGCGCCCCCATCTAAACCTTTCTTAATGATGGGAGGTCATCAGTGGCTGTGGGTGCAGAACACTGTCTCTGCAGTATGTAGCATCCCTCATTTCCCTGTGTTCTAACAGAAAGTTCCTGGATGTCCTCTTTGTCCCCTGCACCAGCCTTACTCCCTGGCTCCAGTATGTTTCTCCCAGTCTGTTATGAAAGAACAGAAACCGGAAAAATAAGGCATTGAAACTGTTTCTGAAATAAAATTAATAGTTCCAAGTTAGGGTCGAAGAGTATTCTAGGGGTCGAACCTCAGAGGCTTGGAAAAACTTGTTGCCTACTTCTTTACCCTCCGTTCTCAGGGGATGAGGGAAGTGAAGGACTGTGCTACATTGACACAAAGCAGGTCACAAGAAGCTTCTGGCCTCCTTGAGGTCTTAAGAATTTACCCCATAAAAAGCAGCAGCTTGGATCAATTATATCTGGGGAAATAGGCTTTTCTCTCAAGAGCCCAGGGAGGCTTTCTTTTGTCATTGTTGTTTCATATACTTGGAATATGGTTATACCATGGGGTAGAACTCTCCAGAATGACCTTTCCATGATGCAAAATTAGTTTAGGAAATTCTAATTCCCCAAGCGGAACCATAATCATATTAAATGACCACAAAGGAATAAACCAAAAGAGTACTTACCAAATTAGATTCTTTACTACATCCTCTCGCTTTTAAAAGAGAACACATTTATTCAATTATTCAATTTCCACTGATTAGAAGCTGACTTCTTTGCCACCCTTGGTTTTGCACAGAATGAAGATTTTTCTGCTTTATGCCATGATCTGTTGTGGTCCTGGCGGTGCCGGGGGAGAAAGAAAAAGTTGATGTTTATTAAGTATGTACGAGAAGCCAAGCACCAAGACAAATGCCTTTAGGCCCTATCTTATTGACTCTTCCCAAACAGTGCCCAAGGAGGTGGGATATTATTATGCCCATTCAAGAGATGATGAAACAGGGGCCCAAGGTGTTCAACAACTTGTTCTGAGTCACCCTGCTACTAAGTGGTGGAACCTGGATTTTAACCCAGGCAGTCTAACTCCAGAGCCTGCATTCTTAACCATTACAGTATATAGAGCGGTAAATGTCAAAACCAATCATTAAAATGAGTGTGATCTTGCTTAAATGCCATAATTTGAAATTATGTAATAAAAAGCATCTGAAGCAAAACTGCATAATAGGTCAGCAATATTTTCAAAATCTGCCATCAAGACTGGCTATGCTATAAAATACTGATTATTATTTTTTTGAAGGTTGATCATGGGCTTTTAACTTGCTTAAGAAATTATTTTTAGGAGCACCTGCCTTCAGCTCAGGTCATGATCCTGGAGACCCAGGATCGAGCCCCACATCAGGCTTCCTGCTCGGCGGGAAGCCTGCTTCTCCCTCTCTCAGTCCCTCTGCTTGTGTTCCCTATCTGTGTTTCCCTCTGTCAAATAAATAAATAAAATCTTTTTTTAAAAAAAAAGAAATTATTTTTATTCTAAGGCACCTCCCAGATGAGGACTTATGAAAACTATACATATGAATATATGTGTGTGGGATTTTTACACGCCGAGACCATATTGTTATCCGCAAGAGAGACCTATGAAAAGGCATATAGTCTTTATTAATTAGTCATGGGGGGCGGGGGTGTGAAACAGGCTTGCTGCAGAGTAGTTGGCAGCAGGAGAGAGGAAAGGTAGGGAGTAGGATGGAAATGGTGACAAGTCAGAGTCCGACATTTTCAGAATAAGAAAAAAATGTTTTCAGAACCATGTCAATACCGGATCAGTGCCTTTCCCTGGCATTTCAGAGAGCCTTACAGCCCTGAATATGACTACCTGGTTTGGAAAAGGTATTAGGATGTGGAATGGCAAAGCAAGTACAGCTTGGTCTTTCATTTTTCTGTTCCAAACTCCTAAGCAGCTTTATTTAGACTCTTAAATGAAATCCCCAAGGCTGTCACAACTTTTGAGCCTTTCATTCTCAGTAAGAGTCTTCTGTGAAATCTTTTTCCAGTTACAGATTAAAAAACAAACAAAACAAAAAAACCAAATTGCTTAATTGCTTGGCTTTTCTTTAGTGTTCTTTCTGTCTTCAGAGTTAGCATTCATGTGGTACTTTCAGAAATTCACACTGAAATGTACTAACAATGAGAATTTCATTTGTGTGGCTAAATATGATTATTCTTCTAGATCTCTTATACTTAAACTGATGGAACAACACAAATAAACATTGCATGATACAATCTCTTCACTTGTTCGGGGCTTTGTATTCAAAAATTACTCCATGACCTGCTCCAGGCCCTAAATATATCATGCAATTGAATTATGCTGACAAGTCGGCAGAGGTGAGCCAAAATCTGTTAAGGATGCAGGTTCTGGTAATTGAAGATTAGCTCAGGGAGGCAGGAAAGTCAAGAACTCCCTTTTCCTTTCCTTGAAATCTTAAGCACGTCTCTCCCCTTATGCTTCTCCATATTAAAATGGGGAGGAAAAAAAATCCCATCATTTCTCCACCAATGTAAAAAGTAACTTCTATCCCAAAGAGATTTGTTAAGAAGGTCACTGCCCCCTCAACATTTAATTAGAGGATAATGCTCTAGAGACAGAAATCTGTCATGAGATAAAGGTCTTTAGCAGGTTTTATTCAAGGAGCTGCAAAGCTGAGACATTGCGGAAAAGAAATATCACGTCCAAGGGTTGATATTTATTTTCAAAGCAAGAACACTGGCTGTACTAGCTGTCAAAACCCAAGTAGCAGCAATACCGTCTTACTCGTGCCTTCAGACTCAGCCCTTCCAAGGCAGGGACGTGCCATGCCTCTCTGAATTGAGGGGTCTGGGTGGGCTTTTATGTAGTACATAAGTAATGAGTAAGCTAACTAGAAAAATACCTATCCACACGAAGAAGTGGAAGAACATTTGAAAGAAGATCCCTGTTTGGAGTCTCAAAACTATGAGTGAAAAAGAAAGCAATGTAAATGATTTGGTCTATCACCTGCTGGGAGGCAGAGCCCACAACTAGCTTCTTCGACTGGTCCCCTTTGGCAAGTCCATTCAGCTGGATGATCCAGAGGTCATGTCCAAGGATGAATGGAAAACTTGGGAGAATCTACTATACATAAGTTTGTAAGTGCATCTTCTATTCCACAGGGATTTATAAAGTACCAACTATATGGCCAGCATAAATGGGAGCTAAAATGTTTAAAAGCCATCATTCCTCCCCTTCAGAAACTTAAAACAAGCACTTGCAGGGATTCTTGTTGTCACAAACTCTTCAGCTGCAGCTGGTTATGACATAACTGTTTTATCCAGCGGTAAGACTGTGTTAGAATAAAACCTAGACTTTTCATTAATTAGCACAACTTGTTGTCACCACAAGCTCTGGGCTTGGGTCCACTGAAGGACAACTCCCAGCTAAATGCTTTTCATGTGTAGCCATGAGATTCCTATTGCCACGAGCAGCTAAAGGTAAGCCATCAGCTGGCCAGACACACATTTTTGTTCATTATACAACTGAATAAGAACAGAATTTTTGAGAGTTGGCTTTAGTTTTTATATTGCATTGCCTTCCTTTTTTTTTTTTTTTTTTAAGTTACTGGTCATGATGCTAAGTAGCTGACTCAAGGGGGAAAGAAGTCCTTTACAGCTAATATTTCACAGCTGAAATACTTTAAAGGAATTTATTTCAGAGACTCAAATAAACAAATACTTTTAAAAAATAGAATAGGGCTCATACTAAGGAAGGGCACAAGAAAAGGGGGGAAACTATTTTAAAAAGATGATAGGCCAAAGGTAAAACCATTTAAAAATAGTCCAGTTATCCAGTCTCTGGTCATATTAATATCTGGTGTGAGAGAAGAGTCCAGCTGATAAAAAGAAGCTGATTTAAGTGAATGGACTTCTCGTACGAGCAAATGTTGACCCCTTTCATGCTGTGAAAGGTCAGGAGGATTGGGAAAGACTGAATTTGATGTGTTGCAAATATACAGTGCTATATGTGATTTCAAGAAGCCTTCATGTACATTCTCTCCTTTAGTCCACACAAAATCCCGTGAGGGGATGAAGGGTATGTCCGTTTTAAAGACGAAGCCATTGCAGAAGGTCAAACCGAAAATTGACGAAGCCAGGATACAAACCTGGATCTTCTGCCTCCCAGGTCTGAACACTCTCCAATACATCCAAATTTTGAAAAATATTGTTATTGGCTCTAACATTGTTCAATGTAGTCATGAGACACACCAGGAAGAGGAGGCGATGGCAGAGAGGGAGGAAGTGGGAGAGAGGAAAGCTTTGTGAATTTTCCAACAGTCCAGGCTTTGCCGTGATTACACACTGTCCTCATTCTTATCACAGTGGATGGAGTTGCTTGTCCCTGTGTTAACTGTGACTGCAAAACCGGTATGTGACCTTAAGTGGCAGCCACAGGTGCAGGCTGTGCTCTGGTTAGTTAGCCCTGCGTTACTGTCTCAGCAGTAGGATTGCTTTATGGGAAGAGCTGTGTATCTTCCCTCCGAAGCAGCCACTTGAACTCGGATTAACAAACCCTGCAACCCATGATCAGCCTAAGGCAAATATTGCTAACTTACTGATTTGATACACTTCTTGGGGCTTTACTTGGAAAATTCCCCCAAGACTTCCTTTGGCCCCCATTCCAGCAGTTGTCCAATTAGGTTATTCACTATTATTCTTTATCTCATTTTCTTTCTTTTTTTTTTTTTTTAAAGATTCTATTTATTTTACAGAGAGAAACACAGCCAGAGAGGGAACACAAGCAGGGGGAGTGAGAGGGAGAAGCAGGCTTCCCGCCGAGCAGGGAACCCGATGTGGGACTCGATCCCGGGTCTCCGGGATGATGACCTGAGCCAAAGGCAGTCGCTTAACCAACTGAGCCACCCAGGCGTCCCTCTTTATCTCATTTTCTAGCAAATTAACTCAACAGTGGAAATGTGTTGGCCGAGCTCAAGGCTTGCAACCCTATGTGGTCGTAATTACTATTAATCATGCCTTGGATAACGTGAATTCAGTTTAGAACTTGAAACAAGATTCAAGTCATCAGCTATTTTCCCCCAGCAGAAATGCCTGGATATGTAGTATCATAAATGAAGTCTAAGGGAAAAGGTCATTCACCTTAAATATTTATGAAGGTTAGGTAGTGCTTTTTACTCATGTGGACTTGCATGACCCTTTGGAAACCTATTACCTATGTCCAACTTTATTCATTACTGAGTAGGTATGCTATAAATTTATCTCACAAGCCTGCTTTGTATTTGCAAAGTATTTTCAAATACTTACATGAAAAAATGGACTGGACTATAGGAATATGAATTATTACTGTTAATTTTAAGCATGAGGAAAGACTGTAACTCCCAAAACATTCAATTATTTCTCATACTAGTAAATAATGAGATTTTTAACAAATTAAACAAGAAATATATATGACTCAAAGCTTTATGTTAATTAATTAAATATTAATAAACATGGGAAATATAAAAATGTACAGGATAGTCCTGGTTCTTAGAGAGTTTAAAATCCATCTGAGAACAACAAAACAAGAAAACATAAAAATTAAATAACAATATAAGGTGTTGAAAGGCAATATATTGTTAATTACCTTATGAAATGCAATTAGAAAAGTAACTACTGTAGGCAGAGGAAGGAGAGAGCATTTCCAAAAACAGTGAGCAGGGACGATTGTAAAATAAAAAACTTATCAACCAAATCTTGAAGGCTGAATTCACTGAAACAGAAATGGAGGAGGGCATGCTTAGTGGAAAGAACCCAATGACAAAGAGTACAGATGAGAAAAAAAAAGGAAGAAGAGTATCCATCCAAAAAAGGAAAAAGAACGCAGAACTGCAAGTTAGGGTGACAGGGACAGTTCTACAATAAGACAGTGCTGGAAGGCAATCTAGAACTGGACCTTGAATGCCAGGTTGAGGAGTGAAGGTTTTTGAACACAAAAGCATCTTGCTTCAAAGCAGCACTTTAGAAATATTAATTTGACTATGGGGTGCCACATTAAATGGAACAGGGAGATTTAGAGGCTGGGATATCAAAGGGAAACCATGGCAAGTGTCAATGTAGAAGGATGGTAGTGGGATAGACAAGGGAGGTGGGAGTGGGAAGTATCAGGAAAAAGCCTACTGTCTCTTCTTGTGCTTATTAGCATTTATTATTGGAGTTTTCTGTTGTTTCATAAAGTACTGTCAAATCCCTGGGTTCCAAAGAACTGATTCATTTTGAAAGTTTCCAGGAGGGAATTGGGGAAATGGTGTAGTTATTAATTTTGAACCTGCAAATAAGTGGATATGGTAAATCTTTTCTTCTTAATCTATAGCCTCATCTAAGGACCAAAAAGAGTAGTTCAAAAGTGTCCCCCCAAAAGTGTCATGACTTGTAGGATTTAAAGGAGATCCGAGAACATGTTATTTTAAAGGAAAGCTAACTCTAGTTGAACATGGGATATTCCACACTTTTCCATAAAGATAGTAAAAGAATGCCAGGGACCCCTTTATGCCTCAGCCCTGTTAGAACTCCTATTAAATAACCTTCTGGTTTTGATTATTTGTGATTTAAGGTATTTATTATCCAGAAATTTGGGGGAGTTTGATGTACCTCTGACTGAGCAGGGGAAAAAAAGTTTCAGGAGAGTTTTGTGACAATTCTAATCCCATGCTCTGATACATGGTACGTTTATACACATACCTATGTATACAAATGTGTGTATCTATACCTCATGTCCACAAATACATAGCTATGTATACCTGTGGTCATATTATTGGCATCCAGGCTCTGCACTGAACCTCTACAACCACATTCTGGTTTTATCGCTCACCGAAATGCAATCCCTTGGCCCATTATGGGCACTTAAGCTTGGCACACACTCTTCCAGTAACGCCTCTTGACAGAAAGATGGCACAGGATAGAAAGCCTCCTCCCCACATTCCCAACACCTCACTCCATAGCCCAGCACTCAGAACCCCTTTCCTGGGCCGCTTCAAATTCAACTCTTTCCAACCCCTTGGCTATTTTGAGTCTGCCTTTTGAAGGCCGCAATAGAAGGAAGCCTGAAGGGGAGACAAGTTCGCAGTGACAGGTAACTAAGGTTCTTGGGAACTTACGCTAAAGTCAGGGTACAGTCCCTGTTCCTCCCCTTTCCAGCCCCCCTCCTCTCCTTGCTCCTCCTTCCCAACCTCCCCAAGTTGGCAGAACTAGGCTGACAAGTCTTGGCACAGGGGTGAATAAACAAATCACCCACACCCACCAGCCTTGTAACACTGATTGATTATCCAGTTTGGGCCTGAAACAAATTTATGTTTGGATTTAAGTAAGGGAGGTGGTTAAAACTGCTCAACTTTATAAACTGAATAAGACTTACTTTTAGTTCTTGACTTGGGTAACTGTGGAAATCTGTCTCTCTCTGCAAGGTAAGAATATGGGTTTGGTCCAGATGTTGATGTTCCTTCCGGATCCTATTCTTTTTATTCCAATGCAAGAAAGGAGAAAGGGGTGTGAGCAGTGTATAGCGTTTTCATGCACCCTTACATGGATAATTGGAAGCCATTTACTTCTCCAGGATTCCATTAAAGGCTTTTTATTTTCAAGGCTGAGCTGAGGACGTCACCATGGCGGGATTAGAGAGGGGGCTTGTAGTCCTGCTGCTGAACTGTGTGTTCAAGGTGGCCGTTCCCCATATAGAATCCACCCACAGCTGGGCTAACAACTCGCCTATTTCAACACGGATTCATTCGCCAACGCAAAAATCACGGATGGAACTTTAAATGTTATAGGATATTAATCCTCTTGAGTATTTACATATTTTCTCCTCTCATCCCTCCAAAACTAATCCTGGAGTTTTCGGAATCTGGGAACTTGGGCAAAGGAGAAAGCAAACGAGCAGCCCCAGGAATCTGAAATGTCAGCTCATTACGTCAACCAAAACTAACAGTACCTTTTTGTTTGTATTGACCCAGCTCAAAATATAAAATCACGTGAGTAATAAAACACAGACTACAGGTGCTATTACTGAATGTGAAAAGTCTGGGATGTAATTAAATGTGTTCTTTGTTCTTGGCAGTGTCATTTGCTCTACGTTAACATTTGTGTTTCCTTAAGCCTCTCTTAAGAATATCCACACACGCTGTTGCATCATACTCACATATTCATTAGCTGGGGCTGAGGAGTGTGTGATTTTCCAACTGGTCCTCAGCGTTAGCTGTCAGATGCACAAACCTTTGCTTCCTTTATGCGTCTACTGCACTGGAACAACAGAAGCTCCTTGCAAGAGCGCGCAGAGAACGTACTTGACAGATGCGCGGTTTGCTCCGGCAAGGCGCTCTGCTGGAAAGTTTCCTCTAACCACTAACACCCGCCTCCGATCCCCCGAGCTGGCAGGGCGCAGGCTGGCTGGGTCCCCTCTTGACGGGGGAAGGGTTTTACACACACTCTGCAAGGCTGCCGGATCCGAGAAACCACCTCGCAGCCAAACTCCTCCAACCCCGGCGGACGTAGTGTCCACGGCGCTCCGGGCGCCGGGAGAACGCCGAGGTCCCCTCCCCGCTAAGGGGAGCGCGCGCTCTGCTCCGCAGGGAACCTGGCACAGGAGGTAGAGAGGATGCCTGAGGAGGGGGGCGCGCAGGAGGGAGCCCAGCGTTGGAGGCAAAAAGGGCGCGGGAGGGGGCGGACTGCGAGAGAGAGCGGGGGCCCACAACGGGCGGCGGGGACGCGGGTGGGAGCCGGGAGCAGTAGCTGTAGGGGGCACAGGGCCCTGGAACCCGCTGGTGCTGCAAGGGGCGCGCCCGCAGAAACCCGCGAGCGCGGGGGAGGCGCTCGTGCGGCGATCTGCCCCGGACTCCCCGGAGCCGTGGAACAGCGGGTGGGAGGAGGTGGGGGTGGGGAAGTTGGGATGGGGGGGAACTAGATAGGGGCGTGCCTTTGCCCGGATTGGCTGCCGGAGCCTGACGCGAGGTCCCGGGGGTTGGCTCGGGGGAGTGGGAGCGGGGTGGGGTGGGTGCTGGGTGCCGGGGCCGCGGGCTCAGCGCGCTCAGAAACATGCTGAGGTCCCGGCGGCTGTTCCAGCAGCGGCAGCGGCTCCAGCAGCAGCGGCGGCGGCGGCGGCGGCGACAGCGCACGGCTCCGGCGGAGAAGGCGCCGGGCGCCCATGCCTTCGGCCCCGCACAGCGGCTGCCCTGACCTGGCCGCGACCTCTCTCCGCGCGCCCCGGCGCCTGGGCCCCTGGGGTGTTCCCCAACCACGGCCCAACCCCGCCACACCCCCCGCCCCCGGCCTCCGCAGCTCGGCATGGGCGCGGGGGCGCTCGCCCTGGGCGCCTCCGAGCCCTGCAACCTGTCGTCGGCCGCGCCGCTCCCCGACGGCGCGGCCACGGCGGCGCGGCTGCTGGTGCCCGCGTCGCCGTCCGCCTCGCCGCTGACCCCGACCAGCGAGGGCCCCGCGCCGCTGTCGCAGCAGTGGACTGCGGGCATAGGCCTGCTGATGGCGCTCATCGTGCTGCTCATCGTGGCGGGCAACGTGTTGGTGATAGTGGCCATCGCCAAGACGCCGCGGCTGCAGACGCTCACCAACCTCTTCATCATGTCCCTGGCCAGCGCCGACCTCGTCATGGGTCTGCTGGTGGTGCCGTTCGGGGCCACCATCGTCATGAGGGGCCGCTGGGAGTACGGCTCCTTCTTCTGCGAGCTCTGGACCTCGGTGGACGTGCTGTGCGTGACGGCCAGCATCGAGACCCTGTGTGTCATCGCCCTGGACCGCTACCTCGCCATCACGTCGCCCTTCCGCTACCAGAGCCTGCTGACCCGCGCGCGGGCGCGGGCCCTCGTGTGCACCGTGTGGGCCATCTCGGCCCTGGTGTCCTTCCTGCCCATTCTCATGCACTGGTGGCGGGCCGAGGGCGACGAGGCGCGCCGCTGCTACAACGACCCCAAGTGCTGCGATTTCGTCACCAACCGGGCCTACGCCATCGCCTCGTCCGTCGTCTCTTTCTACGTGCCCCTGTGCATCATGGCCTTCGTGTACCTGCGGGTGTTCCGCGAGGCCCAGAAGCAGGTGAAGAAGATCGACAGCTGCGAGCGCCGCTTCCTCAGCGGCCCGGCGCGGTCCCCCTCGCCGGCGCCCGAGCCCGGCTCCCCGCGCCCCGCCGCCGCGGCCCCGCTGGCCAACGGGCGCATCAGCAAGCGGCGGCCTTCGCGCCTCGTGGCCCTGCGCGAGCAGAAGGCGCTCAAGACGCTGGGCATCATCATGGGCGTGTTTACGCTCTGCTGGCTGCCCTTCTTCCTGGCCAACGTGGTCAAGGCCTTCCACCGCGACCTGGTGCCCGACCGCCTCTTCGTCTTCTTCAACTGGCTGGGCTACGCCAACTCGGCCTTCAACCCCATCATCTACTGCCGCAGCCCCGACTTCCGCAAGGCCTTCCAGCGCCTGCTCTGCTGCGCACGCCGGGCAGCCCGCGGGAGCCACGCGGCCGCAGGGGACCTGCCGCGCGCCTCGGGCTGCCTGCCGCGGGCCCGGCCGCCGCTGTCACCCGGGGCCGCCTCGGACGACGACGACGACGACGACGACGTCGGGGCCGCGCCGCCCGCGCGCCTGCTGGAGCCCTGGGCGGGCTGCAACGGCGGGGCGGCGGCGGACAGCGACTCGAGCCTGGACGAGCCGGGCCGACCCGCGGGCGCCTCGGAATCCAAGGTGTAGGGCCGCGCGCCCGCTGCCGCCGCCCCCCCCGCGCCCCGGGAGCAAGAATGCCCAGGCGCCTCTGACCTCCCCCGGGGTGGGGGGAGCGATCTGTGTTTACTCAAGACCCAGAGCAGGTGAACTCGAAGCCCGCAAACCTCGTCTGATTCATCCAAAGGCAAACACGAAAGCCACGGACCGTTGCACAGAAAGGAAAGTTTGGGGAGGGCTGGGAGAGTGGCTTGCAGATTTGTCTTGGATTCTTTTTTCTGTGTGCCTCGGCCTTCTTTAATGTGTGCGTGTGATGCATCTTCAGTTTTTTGGGGTGTCTTTTTTTTTCCTCCTGGTGGTTTTTGACACTTACTTTGAGGACTGGGTAGTGGAAGGAAGAAGCATAAAAGTCAATCAACTTGGCCTCCATCCCATTGCAGGAAACAGGAGCGGTCAACCGGGGAGAGAGGGGGGAATGACAGTTGTCAGGACATGTTCCTTTTGCTTTCCAGAGAAATTTCATTTTACTTCCGGAATAATGATTTTTTTTTTCCTGTCCTTATAGCAAAGGGAAAGGCTGGATGCAAAAATCACGTTTCAAGAAATTTTAAGCTATTCTTGGAACAAGCCTCACCTTGCTTTCTTTTTGTAGGGCAAACCTGCTGTCCCCGCGCGCCTCGGTGGTCAGGCTGGGGGGTTTCTACCTCACACTGTGCACATTGCACAGCAAGATAGAAAGACTTGTTTATATTAAACAGCTTATTTATGTATCAATATTAGTTGGGAGGACCAGGCGCTGAGCCTCTGAGACATGTGACTCTGTCCATTGAAGATAGGACAGAAGGGGAAAAAAAAAAACCCAAGAGGAAACAGTTCAGATTACTGCACACATGGGTGAAAAAACAAAACACAAAACAAGGAGTAGTTCCAAATGCCATTTTTGCACAGTGTTAGGAATTGTAAAGTCCACACAAGATACTACTTGCACAAAAAGAAATTAAATATTTTTTAACTAGGGCAGGGGGCAGATCTTACAAAACAAAAATAAAATTCAAACTCAACTTCTGTTGTCTATTACGTTATTAAGCTAACGATTTATTGGAAAAATACATTTTTATACTCTTTTATCATGGTACTGTAACTGTATCCATATTACAAATATAATTATCTTAAGGATTTTTATTATTTTTTTATGTCCCAGTGCCCACGTGAATCTGCTGGTAAAATTTAGCACTTGTGTGTAAATGGTATTTCCTCTGTGTGTTTTACCAAGTATTTATACTTTGGTGCAACTAACTACTGTGTGAGGAATTGGTCCCTGTGCAATAAATACCAATGAAGCACAATCAAGATCATGTACCGTGTATCTGTAAGGGGTCAGTGATAATGAACAAGACAGTTTGTTTTGCTCAAAATATAGGCTGGGTTTCCCATAGAGCTCTTTTAATAGCTTTTCATGACTCAGTAACATAGCAAAATGCCTCTAGACCAAATAAGGCATGCACCTACTGAGAGCTGCAGACTTGCCCTAAATTTTCACAGCCAGATTCAAGGTATTCTAGACTACTTATAGATGTTTTCAAGATCCCATCTGCTGCACTTGACTTAAGAAGTAACATGTGGGATTCTGTATCTCTAAAAAAAAAAAAAAAAATGATAGAGCCAGGTAAATCAATTGCAACTTTGGACAGAAAGGCAGGGGAAGAAACTAACTTCTTGAATAATGAGTTGCCTGCTTGGAAAAGAGGTAAGTGGCTTCCACAGCTTGTTTTTGTTTTCCAGTAAAAAAATCAGTAGATGATCAGTGTGTGCGGATTCCTCTCGTGGCCATTTAGAATGAAAAGTGCTTTTTATGTTTAAGCAAAAAAATGTATAAAAACAGCTTTTGAAGTCAACTTTTTTTTTGTCTTCCAGAATTGTCTAGACCATTTTCCCAGAATTTGGGGGTGGGCAGGTCACAGGTAAAAGCAGATGTGAAAATTTTTAACTCCCCAGAAACATTGTGACATCCAAATGAATAAGCTATTTTTCCTAAAATTGGTTTCTAAAGAAAGGATAGTGAAATTGCATCCTGGGATTAATTCTGCATTCTCCAGAATAAGTTTAAGTCTTTATCTTTTTATTTTGAACCAAGCTTTATATTTCATGATCATACAGTAAAAAAACCAAAGTGAGGATTATAAAGTTTTGATTCCCTACTGAGCTTTAGCATGAAGAAACTATTCTCTGCTGAGGAAAGCCAAGATTCAATATCCATTTTTTTTTTTGCAGTAGAATATTCTAAAGACCAGGAGACAGTCTTTTGAGAAAGGTTAATGATATAGATATTTTAGAGACCAACAGAAGGTTGTATGAACAAAAGTGGCTATGAAGTTTAACCCCCTTCTCCAGTAAAAAGGAGTCGGAGGAAGGGAAAGGGAAAAAGGGAGAGAGAAGGAAAAGAAAAAGGAAGGAAAGAAGGAAGGAAGGAAGGAAGGAAGGAAGGAAGGAAGGAAAGAAAGAAAGAAAGAAAGAAAGAAAGAAAGAAAGAAAGAAAGAAAGAAAGAAAGAAGAGGTGGAAAGGGGAAGATGGCAAAAACTTACTTGAAAATACAAAGGGAAATACTGAAAGAAACTTAGTTTGGAAAATACAAAATCGATCTCAGGATGAAATCTCACTTGTTCCCCAAGAAATAAATAGAACCCACTTCTATCTTCACTTACCCCAGAAGTATGTAAGATGCATTTTGTTAGGGGTTTTGTTCTTCTTTATTTTAGTTTATACTAAAAAATTAATAGACAACGCCTACAGTGTCATCTGCAGAACCTCAAGTGCCAGGGTAATGCTTCCCTCTCCTGACTTCCTCGTTATTTTGCTTAGATAAGTCTGTGTGTCTAAATAAAAAGACATTTTCCCAGCCCCATTTTCCAGGCCCATCAAACCTCAGGTCTTAAAATCATGACACTCCTTTAAACTTTAGTAAACAAATATATATAATTTAACTACTTGGTCAAAACTCTTTAGTGAATTACAAGAACCGACTATAATCTTGGGACCAGTCTGTATGTATTTGTAGGAAATAAACAAAGATTTTTCTAGAAGCCCTTGGTACTTGAGAACTGCAAGGATTCCAAAACAGACTGGTCAGTGATTTCCGACTATCTGTAATAACTACTTTTTGTTCTTTTTGAACAAGACGGACATTGATTTATAACAGAAAGGCAGGAAACTGATCTGTCAATCTCCCCAGCAATGGCAATGGGAGGAGAAAACTGACAAGCCTGTTTAATCTGGGAAATTAATACATACCAGGAGTGACAGAGGACAGCAGTGAATATGCAGAAAATCAACCTTATACCATAGGTTTGTGTGCAACAAATTCCAAAGGCATAAACCTTAAAATTAAAACAGTGACCTTCAATGTGATCATGATTCATTGGTTCACTACACTGGAAATTATGTTGAGATTGTGCAAAGTTCCCTAGTGTGTGACAAGATATTCCAGCATCTATAAATGCTCCCCAAAGTGCAGATACATGTAATTAGTAAACATATGGCTGAATCCCTTGGTGAACTTGCCTAGACAAAACTTTTCAAATGGAGTTTATTTTTTCAGTCCATGCTTTCTTTGGAACTGGAATTATTAATAACTTCTTTTTTGGGGAATTACTAATAACTTCTAAGTGGCTATTGTGAAGCCTTTCCTTGGCAAGCACATTTTCCTAGCTTCTTTTAATTTTGCATTTTGAACATGCTAACTTCCTCTGGCAATATGTAAAATTTCCAGACGGAAATTCTGCACCCGGAGTATCAGGATGATATAATCGTTTAAGTTTTTAGCAAGAGCCTCTAAGCAAGGGTCTAAAGGAAAAATTTTAAGTTTTGCTGCCATATGTGAAAAGCTTTAAAAGAATTTTTTTAAACAAAGTTGGACCCATCAGTTCTTTTGAAGAAAAAACATAAATAAAAAAATCCTTAGCAGTAATTCAAATTAAGCACATTGGCACAGATAATTTAGTTTTATTTTGTACGTTTCTGGCATATTGTGCTGAGAAATACTAATTCTTTTGAATCCCTGCCAATTTGCTACTAATCAAAATGGAGAAGATATGTACTGTTTGGATTATACCTAAAAATAGTTGTGCTACAGTCACATCAGCAAATGGAATTAAATTAATTTCTCTTTCTTCCCCTTCACACATACCCTCCACAATATTTAAATTTCCATCAAAAATCTTGCTCCTGAATCTCAGACTCTGTAATTCAATGTGTCCCAAACTTCGTTGCTACATTGCAAGGATTTTAAGGAAACCACTGGACTTCTTACTGAGAAATACACCTCTCCTGAAATGTCCACTTTCACCTTGCTTTCATCTAAAGAGTCTCTACTAAATAGCCCTTATAATGTCATCGAAGAGGTGGTAATACTACAAATAGATACTTTGTGGATTACTTTACCTTCAGCAGAGTCTTGTACCCTTTTGTGGGAGGAGGGAGATTTTCTGAATCAAAAAAAAATCTGGCCATTTGATGGAGGCATTAATAGGCTTCCAGATCTAATTGCTCTAAAGACCCGGACTGGAAAAACAGTAGCCCCCAGGAAACGTTTACACTGTCAGGTCACAGTTAGAGCGTGATCTTTGCAGAATGTCAGAGGGGCCCAAGAAAACACTGGAAGTAACTGTCTACACCCTAGAAACCTTTGCCTTCATTTGCATCTCGTGCCAAGATCACTCTGAATGCCTGTCTCTCTTCTGTACCTGAAGCCAGTTCTCATCTGGGACCCACCACTCACTAGTCCTCTTGAACACTTCTTTGGTTCTTCTTGAATGAACTTGAAATATCTAGTTGTCTTCATAGAAGCATTAATTTCTCATGAACAGTTTCCTAAAGCTCTGCTTTTCAATATATCTCAATGCATTCATTATGCATTCATTTTAATTCCTTTCTTCTCTCTCCATATTTCTTTGCTTATAGCTGTTAATTAGTATTAGTGAGATCATGCTGTAATCTTCTTCCTATTTATGCCATAAAACTTACCTATGATGCATTTTGAATGTCTTAAGTTTGGATTTCCTCCTGAGAATTTCAGTATTGCTCATAATTATAAGTGAGAAAAAAATTTTAACTATTGTTTGTACTTTTCCTATAAAAGGTTTTCACCTTGAGTATAAGGTGTGAGGTATTCTTAGGCTTTATTTCTTGTTTTTCTTTATTTTTTAGTTCTTCTTTTTTAAGATTTTATTTATTTATTTGACAGAGACACAGTGAGAGAGGGAACACAAGCAGGGGGAGCAGAAGAGGGACAAGCAGCCTTCCCGTCCAGCAACGAGCACTATGGGGGGCTTGATCCTAGGACCTGGGGTCATGACTTCAGCAAAAGGCAGACACTTAACCACTGAGTCACACAGGCACCCCTATTTTTCAGTTTTTAGCCATAAGACCTTGTCAGTCTTTCAGTATCCTGATTGCAAAAGATGACATTAACTATTCTATCTTCGACTATGTGTAAATCAAGTCATTATTAGGCTAGCGTGCATAAATTTCTATTCTTGGAGAGCAAAACTTTGTTCAAATAGATGGCCCAAAGATTTTGGCTGTTCTGGCTGGCCACTGTGGCCAATGACCTTGGGAAAGTGGGTTGGTTTCCCTGCCACTCAGGTTCACTTCCCAGAAAGCCGGTTCAGTAGCCTTTGTTTGTGAAACCCTTTGAGATAGGAGTTTATTGCTTTGCAAAGTCTATCATTTCAAATACTTCCTCCTAACTTTCTTTTCCCTTTCCTTGCAACTCCACCCACAAAAATCCCTGGGTTTTTTTTAAGTGAAAGGAAATCCTAAGAAGAGCAAAATATATATACAATACTCCACACATCCAAACAAACGCTCCTTCCTTTTGTATCACATTTAAAGTTCTGCAGGAACAGCCGCTGAATAAAATAGCCTTCCCTAACACTAGTTTAAAAAACCTGTTTGCCATGTGTGAAGGAAAAAAATGATTGTTTAACGATTTTTCACCCACAGCCACTTTGAGAAAAAAGTAAGTCAATTTGAAAAGTTGCTCACCTCTGCAATTTTGCATTGAATTGTAAATGCTAAAAGCAACTCTGGATTGTTCTTTTTCTGAGCATAGCAATTCAGAGATGGAAAGTGCTGAGAGCAAGGGGAGTTTGTCTTTTTGTTTACCTCTTTTGTAGCTTGCAGAGTTTGGGGTTTCTTTGTTCCCAACTTCATAAACAGTGACAGACCTACGGGAACTTTATGGACTTAATATAACTGTTACGTTAACTGGAGGAATTCACCTGCAATCTTGATGTCCTTGTTAAAAATGCTTTTAAAGAGTAAACATTAATAGATGTTCCAATGACATTTTCTGCACTCCGGGGATTTTTCTAAAGCCATTAAAGGTAACGTTTTTAGTAAGACGGTCCTCTTAAAGAATTCCTTGTGCTTAAGTGATTCTGTGATCAACCCTGAAATAATTTTTTTCTTAAAATAGGCATACTTAGGTAAAACTGAGTCACTAAGAAAAATTCCAGACTCTCTGGAGTGGGAAGGACTTTCTTATGGCTGGTGAACAATACCACTGTACTTGAGCACGTCTACATCTCAGTCAGACCACTGAAATTGATGGAATTCAGCTTCAGATTTAAAGACTTGCCCTACCATTTTATAGCCTGTCCTATCGGCAAATGTTTCCTTTGTAGTTAACACAAATCCCTCTTGCTGTGTTGACTCATGACTGATCCCCATAGAATTTCACAAAGGATGACTGATGGATCCACTATTTTCTATATAAAAAATCCTTCTGATGATATATATATGAAAAATAGTGACTCCTTCCTCAGCTTTCTAGGCACTATTTCACTCTTAAAAACTTCAAATTCTTTCATTCTTCCTGTTGTGCAAATGGGATTCATCCCAGCTACAGGGATTCCTCCTGGCTGGAGGCTAGAAAGAAATGCAACCCACTAAAGTGTTCTGTGTAGCACCTGGCCGGGGATCAACATATGTCCTTCCTGGAATCATGCTGCTAATTTTTTCCCAATGTCACCAGAGCCACAAAATTCTGAAGATCTGAAAAAATATCGTACAAAGAGACAAAGTATAAAATGAAAATTAGTAAGTCCTTGTGGTCTGTGCATAAAGCATCCTTGAGAACACAGGACGAAACAGGCAATATAAATTTTTCTCCAGTCAATCAGGAATTTGCTCCCTCGAAGGGCAAATGTTTACAGCTCTCTTCAAATCTTTTGCGTACGAATATTCCTATACAGCTAAATAAGTCTCTTCGTATTAGATTTGCTCAGGAGACACCTGAGTTATTAAGAGGGTTTCTGTCATTAGGCTTCAAGATGTGAGGTGTGATCCAGATGCCTGACTGTTCTTAAAAGATTGAGGGTAGGGG
>PITA01011046.1:58683-68841 GCA_004023965.1 Spilogale gracilis
ATAAAAGATGGAGGGTACTATACACTGAGTGAGTGTGCTGTAAGGCAACCAGCCTAGGACTCTGAGCCTGTCCCCTAGGCACTCACTCTGGGGGGGGGGGGGGGATTGAACTTCCGCATGTGGAAAATGACAAAGGATCTTGAGGTAGGTGTGGTGGACTGCCAGACACATGGGCTGAAAGTCAAGGTTCTAGACGAGCGCTATCCAACAGAAATACAGTAGCTCTATATTTAATTTTACATTCTCTAGTAGCCACATTTTTCTATTTTTTAAAAAAAGATTTTAGTGTGGGGGGCATGCACACGGGAGCACAGGAGGAGCAGAGGGAGAGAAAGAAGCACAGGATGTTAACAGGCCCCCCCCCAGAGCTGTGGACTGCAAGAAGATCTGCTATGACCCTCTATTTCCTTTTACGCTCAGATTTTTCCTACAGACCTAAAGAATAATTTCACCAGCACCTGGGTGGCTCAGTGGGTTAAGCCTCTGTCTTTGGCTCAGGTCATGATCTCAGGGTCCTGGGATCAAGGCTCACATCAGGCTCTCTGCTCAGCGGGGAATCTGCTTTCTCCTTTCTCTCTGCCTGCCTCGCTGTCTACTTGTGATCGCTCTGTCAATAAATAAAATCTTCAAGCTGACATGCACGTGAAACTGACTCCACCAGATCACGGGAAACAATGGGCATCTTTCCCACTACTTCCAAGAAATGACTTCATATTTCTAGAAATGGCATATAGATTGTTGGAATTACGGACCTTAACAACGTTAATTCAATGAGCTTGAGGGTGGTATTCTGTGTGTTATCATTCTTTAAAAATAGGCATTTCACTAAAACTGTTAACTCAGAACGACATGTTCTAGGCTCCAGGTTCAGTTGTTAAAGTGCAAAATAGTTGATTGACTTGCCATGTGTTGTATTCTATCCAAAATGGGATTTCCTCCTTTCTAACTGAGAGATCTATAGTCCTTCTTGCTGGACTTCAAGAGAAAAAGCCTTTTTCCCTACCCCACGGGGTCTCCCTGGACCCTCATAGTCAACGGAGGTAAGAGAATCAATCAGACTCCACTTCACTGAGACACAGATTTCGGTTTCAGATTTTACACCTGCATGTCTAACCTGTAAGAAATAAACTTCTATCCATAAAAAAGGTATCTGGAGCAAACAAAAACAAAAACAAAAACAAAAAAACAGAACGACCCTCTCAAAGTTTGCGTCTCCCACTCAGGGCTTTTCTGCTTGAAATGGATTCACAATCATTATCTTCCCATCTTAACACAAGAAATAGAGCTCATGTCGAATCTTTAGCAATTTAATGGGAATTATATGGATTCTTTCTTTTGACTTTAGCTGGTGTTCTTTTTTTATGTATGTATGTATGTACTAAATATTGCAGAGTTCATTTAGATAGCAATATATTTACATTACCACACAGGATTATTGTTTGTGAGAAACTCAGTGCTGAGGCTTCAGACTGGAGAGGTGGACAGCAATGTGGAGGCTACCATGAAGAGACCCCCATGAAAGGCACAGACTTCAGGCATTTGCAGACCCTCAGCCCTAAGTAGTCAGAAACTTATTTGGTAAGAATGCATTTCTCTAGGTCAACTCCTGAGATGGATATAAAATTCAGAACACTAGCTTAATAATTTACAATGCAACTGTCACCTCCCTGAGTATGATCAGACCTTCTATCTATGCCCAGGGAAGATAATTAAAATGGGAAGATTGCTTAACAAGCATGGGGTCAGAACAAGGGAAGCTGGTTACAAATTTTAATGTTAAGGGTGTCACACTACCAATGCATCCATTTCTATGGTGGGCTGGAATATTAGACATCTGCTGGCTTTAAGACCTACTCTCGTTTCTCTCCTCAGTTGGGCTTGGGTGGACACCTTCCTACATTGGATTCTGTCTCACCTTTTCCTATCACCAAGGGCCCCACTTTCCAACTGATACATTCTTCTTCCATAGAATTTAATATACTTAAGCACATCACCATCAAGTCTTACTGATTTGGCTGTCTTTCTGCAAAGACAGTATATCTCTGCTCTCACCCATTATTTCTGAGTTCAGGGAAGCTGGAAGTGGGGAGGACATTTTGCTGACTCCCCTATAGCACTGAGATTAAAGCATATTCCCCACTAGAAAAGCTCCTGTTTCTGTTTCTATATTATGAGGACCCAGGTATTTGATTCTATTAGTCTTATGAACAGAAATAGCATTTTTTCCATTTCATTTAATGATAGAGAGACATAGACAGATATTGGATCCATTTATCTCTCTATATATAGAAAGAGATTAGACAAAATATATAGGGTAAGTCCACAAACTCTTATTGGAGGTGCTTTGGAACTCTTGAGCATTTTTTGAGTTTTAGGAAGGCACTATGGTGCGTATGTATACACTATTTATTATGTAATACCCTCAACAGGGTCCAGGTCAGAATTTTGTAATCAAACATGAATTTCTCTGCAGTGAAATGTTTGCTCATTCATACTAAGTGGGTAAATAATGACTAGAAATAGCTTCTCTCTAGTTCAGGTCAGGTTTTGTGCCAAAGGGAATCCAAGTCAGGTCACATTTACAATCAAATGATTTATGGAAAAACTCTATCCTCAGAGCTTTCTGAAATAGGGAACTGAGAATGAGAAATGAGGGACCTGTAATATGGAATGTTCCCTTGCAGGATGGCAGCTATTTTTCAGGAAAAGCAATGAAACATTGAAACCTACTAAATATGGGTTTTTTTGGTTTTTTTTTTCCCCCTGGAGATTTTATTTATTTGACAGAGAGAAACACAGCCAGAGAGGGAACACAAGCAGGGGGAGTGAGAGAGGGACAAGCAGGCCTCCTGCCGAGCAAGCAGCCCGATGTGGGGCTCGATCCCCGGTCTCCGGGATCATGACCTGAACCGAAGGCAGTTGCTTAACCAACTGAGCCACCCAGGCGCCCAAAACCTACTAAATATGTTAAATCGATTACCTTACGAGTAACAGTATTTAATAAATACTTGTAAAAGGGTAATAAACACAGCCATTGAGACAGTGGCAATTTCAGGGAGATTTTTAACTATTTTATTTACTTATTTACTTCTTTTAGAGAGAGAGAGCACACGTGTGTGTGCAAGCAAGAGTGCAGAGCCTGACTCAGGGCTCCATCTCAGGACTCTGAGATCATGACCTGAGCTGAAATTAAGAGTCTGGACCTCTGCGGGGAGATTTTAAAATAACTGAGGCTGCATCCTAATAGCAGACATTAAGAACGGCTAGGGGCAGGTAGGGGCACCTGGTGGCTTAGGGGAGCATGTGACTGTTGATCTCAAGGTCAGGAGTTTGGCCCCACACTGGGCATGGAAACTACTTAAGAAAAAAAAATGGCCAAAAGCATGATGATGACTGGTGGGCAGTTTCTTGGCAACTATTGGCAATTTTTTGGAAATAGTAACAATATATTATGTAGCCGATCTCCTGCTTGTCTGCTTATCTACATGTCTACATCTACCTGCTAAGAAAGCGTCTTTGATGAATAAATGGCTAAGTCCAAGGAATCTGGGGTTTGGAATTGACCTTTAAAATCACTGTACTCCAACTACCTCTTAGAGCAAAGAATCTTCTTATCCGTAAGCCCCTCTGAGATTACAAAAGAAAAAAAATGTTATAATATTCACCCAGAAAGAAGTACATACATAAAAAGTGAAAAAGTGTCCCAGTCTTTGTCAAGGTGTCTCTTGATCCCTGGTTAAGCATTTCTGCATTAGATGCAAGCCATATTTTAAAAGAAAGCTAATGTTTTATCATTTCACAGCAATCAGTACCCTGGAGGGCTTCGTGGCCTCAGACATTGGCTGCGGTCATATGTTTCAGTGGCTTTGCGACATCTATCTCAACTTATGCTTCTTGATGCAATATTTATAAGAAAAATCTTTGAACTCATTGTGACTCTTTGTCTTTATCTTAAATGTTGAAAAAAGGAAACATAATGGCATTTTTAGCTTTCTTTTGTGTATTTTTACATCCCTATCACCCATAACTCAGAGGGGAGAAAAACAGAAAAAGAGGTCCTCTACAGAAAGACATAAAATTTCCTACTAGTCCAATGCATCAAGCATCAATTTTCAATTTGACATTAACTGGGAAAGGAAATGATGAAGTAAATTTTCTAAGTGTTGTGCCACCATTGGAGAAGAGATTTATATTAGTCTCTGGCTTCGAATCATGATTCAGATTTGTTAACAGCAGGCACACTATTTCTTATTTCTGATGTTTTTAGGAGTCTGATAGGAGAGGATTCAGGGTGTGCTGCCATATACACTTCCTTCCGCATGTTTATCTGAACAGTTCACGAAAAGCATCCTTTCCAGTCTAAGGGTCTCAAAGAGACTCACTCCCCAGCACCAGCACATTGGCACACCTGTGGAAGGTATGCATGAACTAACTTCGAGATCCCATCGCAAAGGCTGATTTCTTTTTGCACAGGTAGCTAAGAGAGTGATACTTCCTGCCGGGTGTCTACAGAAAAACTTCCCTGCAGCTTCTCTCCATTTAGTCTGGTGAAATGAAATATGAACTGTCCGAAGGACAAGCTGGATCCCAGTTGAAGTCTCCCCCTGTTGCTAGGCTCCATCCAACAGTCCAACACGCTGTCTTCGTGAGCTTACGAAGACAATGCAGGGAAAGACTAGGTAGGTCAACAAAGGCACCACAAAGCCAGGTGACTGGTTCCTCACCTTTCCTGCACATCTTCTCTTTATCAGGCTCAGCCCTGAGCTTGGGAAGAATAAGCGAGAGCTTCTCCTTAGGTCAAGTGGCGGCAGGCTGTGGAGGGTTACACTTGAGGACCACTTCTCCACTCCCAGTAAGACAAAAACTCTCAGTCATAATGATTAATGTCACTGTCCCTTTGCTGCTCTTCGGTGTCAAAAATATGCCATGACCATTAAAAAACACGAAAGGTGATAGGAGCTTGAAAATATGATGCTAAGTGAAAAAAACAGATGCAAAAGCCACATATTGCGTGATTCAATTTATACGAAATATCCAGAATAGGTAAATCCACAGAGACAGAATAGAGGCTAGTGGTTGCCAGAGGCTGGGAGGAGTGGGGAATAGAGTATGCTTAATGGGTAGGGAGTTTCCTTTTGGGGGCCCAAAACTATTCTGAGCCTGGAGAACAGTGATGGTTGCACAACCTTTTTTCCATTAATTTTATTTAATTTCTCTCAGCAGTGTGTTGTAATATTTTTTAAGATTTATCAATTAATTTGAGAGAGAGAGAGACAGAGAGAGCAGGGGTGGGAGGGGCAGAGGGAGAAGGAGAATCACAAGCAGACTCCCCACTGACAGCCATAGTGATCTCTCGTCCCTGAGGTCATGACCTGAGCCCAAACCAAGACTGGGCACTCAACCAACTAAGCCACCCAGGAGTCTCGAGTTTTATAATTTTCTTCAAGTAATCTCTACACCCAACATGGGGCTCCAACCAGCAACCTTGAGATCAGGGATTACACGCTGTACCAACTGAGCCAATCAGACATCCCCCATACACAGCCTTTCTAAATGTATTAAATGCCACTGAATTGTGCACATGAGGATGGCTAAAATGGTGGATGTTATTCTATGTTTCTTTTACCACAATAAAAATTTGCTGGGGTCCTTTTCTAGTAGGTTTGCAATTTATTTAGATAGACAAAACCATGTAAAACAAAAATTGGGGGAAATATGCCAACAAAAGAGAATGAGAAGGGAAGAAAATTTATTCTGGCTCTAAAAATAGTTCAATTTATTTTTATCAAAGTTGAAAGCAAGTAATGAAGAATCTAATCTTCATGAGCCAATGCGATGCCCTCGTTTCACAGATAAGGAAATTGAGGCTTCCATGGTTACGTAGTCTTGGAAAGCAGACGTCCAGACTTGAATCTGGTTCTGTAGATGTATCGGTTATGTGATTTAAGTACACTTAGTGTCTCTGAACCTCAGGCTCCACATCATTAAAATGCGATGGAAAGTACTTGGTACCGTACTCCCCTGAAAGTGCCCAGACCATCTGTTGACACAGCAAAGCCATGATTTATTAGATCTTGCAGCAGTCAGGGAGATCACCACCTTGACAAGTCTTAGCAGTATCTCAAAAGGGAAAGTCAAAAATGGATATTTATAGGGTTTTAGGATCTGGTCCCAGTGATTTACAGCAGCTCTTTGAAGGTGGGGCTGACCGAGATGGGCAGCATTACAGTATCAGGGGTACGGTTGGTGGGCAGAGCAGAGCAAGGGGATGGAAACAAGTCTTGACAAGTAAACTGTTGTTTGACTAGCAAGCCATTTGCCTCTTGCCTCTGGTAAATTGATCTGTGGGACTTCTTGAAGCAAACTATGCAGTTATTTATTGGTTTATAGTCTTATCATTCCTGAGGGAAGTCTTCCTGGAACAAATTTTTAAGTCACGTTGACATGGCTGGTCTCACGTCCAGGTTTGAAGAGTTCTCTTACGTTTGATGTTGAGGTCATAGTTCTTGGAGTTACTCTGGTCATTCATCAAGCATAAGCCCACCCAGTGTCTACACCCAATAAATCCTTTCTTTTCTCCCAGACTCTCACTACCATTCCCACAGAAAAACTTGCTTCTAGATAGTGAATCTCAGCTGGAACCAGAAACAACCAAGTCTTCCTCCTTGCATTCCAGAATCTTTCCCACCAGCCACACCTGGATTGGGTACCACTTGTCCTGGCACAAATTAATCCAGCCCCAATAAAACTCCCCAAGTTTTTCACCACTCAGAACCAAGCTGTTACCTCTTCAAACTCTGCTTCCTCATCTGTTAAATGAGGATGACAACACTTAGCACTCAATACATATCAGTCCATTTTAGAAATGAAGTAAATTCATAACCCCAGATTCTAATTCAATCTCGTTTCTAGGGTTGAACAAAGATGAAGTTCCTCTGTTTTGTTTTCACTCACCCCTTATCTTCTGGGAGGACCTGTGCATGTGAGAGAGCATTTCCTGTGGAGTCCTGAGCCTGACCTGCTCAGAGGAAAAACATGGAATCTCCAGGGACAGACTGGTCCCCGGGGACCCATGAACAGATTTGGGGGCTAAACGATAGGTTTTTAGATTTTCAGGCAGTCCAGAGTTTAGTTTGATGCTCTAAACGTAGTTCAGGCCTAAATTCTCTTTTTTACTACTTGTTTCCTCTCCTTTCTAAGGTGATTTGCATTACCTCTCCTGGACAGAGCTGTTGACATTTTCAATGGCTCCATTTCAAACTGATTTATTGCCTAGGGGTCAAGTACAACCATTTTTGTTTCAGTATTTATTTATGTAAACTAGCAGTTTGACCTGTAGAATTACCCACATCCATAGGGCAGGCTAAATCTATGGCATGAGAGTATTATGAATAATTCTTATTCTAGGCACTTCCAGTGGTGGCGTCGGGGAAAAAGACCCCTGAAGTAGGTATCTGGACTGGCATAGCTTCTAGAAAGCATGTCCCCACCCCCTCACCTCCTACTCTCCAGTAAGTATCTTAACTACAACACTGATTTTGTAAAATGACTGCTGGTTGAATGAGGGAGCCGTGAAGATCCTTTTTTAGCTCTGATTAATTGTAACTACCTTACATTTAACCATAGATATGGTCCTGAAAGTTCAAGTTCTGCTTGAAAGAAAACTCAATAATTTTTTAAGGGATTTTAAAAGAGTTCATTGATTTATGTTTTTCTATCCAGAAACATGAGCTCCAACTAGAAGCTGGGGACTACCGTAGGTAGCGCACACAGGTGCCGATCCTGGCCTCTGGTGGAGGAAATGGACAATGTCAGTCTCCAACGAAATTATGCAGGGTTTACCGTGAGACCCCCAACCTCAAGAGGGAATAGAGCCCCAAATGGGCAGAGACAGTCAAAGAAAGCATCAACACAAGGTTTCAAGTGAGCTAAAACTTGTTTGATGAGTGGTTTTTACCAAGATGAAAGGACATTGCAAGCAAAGGAGAGGGCTTTCCAAAGGCATGGGCACAAGGAAGAATAAGCTGGAGTCCAGAGATGGCGAGAACATTCCCATGGCTGGAGCATAAGGCTGCCAAGGTTAGCACATGGGAGAGCTTCCACAGGACACAGGCAAAGGCTAGACTGGGAAGGAGTTTATACATCTTACCAAGAATTCTGAACTTCATTCTAAAGAGTGGAGAGACTCACTGTAAGGGGACAACTCAGCCTTGAGTTCTACCGCATGCCCTCCACCAGAACACAGAAGACTGGACTAGTGGAGAAAGAATGGGAGAAGGGGACATGAGTTCAGTGAGTCTCAGTGATGAGGCAAGGTCATGAATGGCAGAAAGGAAGAAGAGCCTATTTGCAGGTTTTCTGGTCAGGGGGAAAGTTCAAGGAAACAGAGTTAGATGTGCAGTTTGAGGTACTTGAGTTTGATGAGGATGCCTAGGGAGAGATACCCACCAAGCAGCTAAGACAAGAGATTCGTGGCTCAGATAGACAGATGTGGGGATCGTTGACCCACCTCTAAGGACATGTTAAAAGTGAAAATGCGGGCGCCTGGGTGGCTCAGTAGGTTAAAGCCTCTGCCTTTGGCTCAGGTCATGATCTCAGGGTCCTGGGATTGAGGCCCACTCTGCTGAGCAGAGAGCCTGATTCCTCTTCTCTCTCTGCCTACCTCTCTGCCTACTTGTGAGCTTTCTGTCAAATAAATAAATAAAATGTTTTTTTAAAAAAGTGAAAACGCTCTCATAGCACCAACAAAAACACAACAAAACAAGCAAGTGAATCATGATGGGGAGGGGACAAGTGTTGGGGAAGGAAACAATCATTTCTGGTTTCCTTAGATTGTTTTCAAATGACAATATTTCTTATACCTTCAGCAATAAATGTTTCTTCTTTATAGCCAATGCAAACATTATACAATAGCAGGTAGAAAAGTATAGCTTCCCGGATTACTAAATATAATGCAAGTATGCGTGTTATGTGTATATCTATGTGCATGTCTGTGTGTGTGTATAGATATACTTTCTATATGTGTAGATATGTAGATATATACGTATATATCCTTTCTCATTCTAGGAAAATCTGATGCATCAGCTCCGAGCCAGGGGAGTTGCCCAAGAAGAACAAGGAAAGGGTTATATTCTCTTCCTTATAGTTTTAGTTTATTGTCCAATTTATGCAGGACTTTCCCCTACATCATTAAAAGAATGTGTTTGGCACCAAGGACTTGGTATCGGGCACACAACATATTTCTTACTTTAGAAGTGCCACTGGTAGAATAAAGAGCCTGAGAACCGGAACTGCTGCCAGAAATAGCAGGGTAAATTCACCCACTTCCAAGAAGGTCACTCAGTTTCAGAACAGGGTGCAGGCAGATTGAAGCAGATTCTTGGCACCCACCGCTGCTGGGTCTGTCCATTGCATAACTTATGGCTCTTAGTTCCCTTGACCAAGAGCGCTGGTGTTGACCGGGCATTTTCTGTTCCTCTCTGTTACGCTGTTTTCCAGCTCTGTCAAAATAATCCCATTATCAGGTGACCTTCCCTGATAAGTCTGTCTCCCTTCTGTTTTTACAGCTACCTGTTGAGAATCCTGTTTCTTTTTTTTTTTTTTTTTTTTTTTTTTTTTTTTTTTTTTTTTTTTTTAGATTTTTTTTTTTTTATTGTTACTAAATTTTTTTTTTCCAGTGTTTCAAGATTCATTCCCCATTCCCCACACCCAGTGCTCCACGCTTTAGGTGTCCCCAGTACCCAGCACCAGGTTCTCCCATCCCTCCACCCCCCTCCCTCCAAGTCCCTCAGTTTGTTTCTGTGTTCAAAATCTCTGTTGTTTCGTTTCCCTCCCTAGATTACCCTAGTTCCCATTTGCTTTCCTTCTGCCACTGTCCTCCAGTTTGCCCCTCATGCACCGCAAGTAAGTGAGACCATGCGATACTTGACTTTCTCTTCTTGGGTTATTTCACTCAGCAAAATCTCTTCCAGTCCAGTCCATGTTGCTACAAAAGTTGGGTATTCATCCTTTCTGACGGAGGCATAGTACTCCATTGTATATATGTACCACATCTTCTTTATCCATTCATCTGTTGATGGGCACCTTGGCTCTTTCCACAGTTTGGCGATTGTGGCCATTGCTGCGATGAACATTGGGGTGCATATGGCCCTTCTTTTC
>PITA01011047.1:0-25325 GCA_004023965.1 Spilogale gracilis
TCGCTCAGTTTGTTTCTGTGTCCAAAGTCTCTGTTGTTTCGTCTCCCTCCCTGGATTACCCTAGTTCCCATTTCCTTTCCTTCTCCCACTGTTCTCCAGGTTACCCCTCATGCATCGCAAGCAAGTGAAACCATGTGATACTTGACCTTCTCTTCCTGGCTTATTTCACTCAGCATACTCTCCTCCAGTCCTGTCCATGTTGCTACAAAAATTGGATATTCATCCTTTCTGATGCAGGCATAGTATTCCATTGTATATATGGACCACATCTTCACACGCACAAGGGCACCCACACGCTCCGGGATGCCCACACCCTCGGGGACGCCCACACGCTGGGGGGTCGCTCCCGCTCGGGGGCTGCCCACACCCTCGAGGGCTGCCCACACGCTGGGGGGTCGCTCACGCTGGGGGGGGGGCTGCCCACACGCTCGGGGGCGCCCACACGCTCGGGGGCATCCACACGCACGGGGGCGTCCACACGCTCGAGGGCGCCCACATGCTCGAGGGCGCCCACACGCTCGCGGGCGCCCACACGCACGGGGGCGCCCACACGCTCAACGGTCTCCCTTCTTCTAAGCCACTGTTCCTGCAAACAGGAAGTCACTGCGTGGAGCGCTGGGTGTGGTCAGACACAGTAACCCAGCAGCAATCCCCCAAACCTGGTTAGCAGAACAGTCACCCAAGGTGTCTTTTTACAACAGAGGTTCCCTGACTCCTCCCCAGATTCACTCAGCAGCTCTCTAGGTCTGGGTCCTGGGAGTCTGAGTTTTCCATTCAGTCAGACTGAAGGCTAGCAGTGAGGAACAGGTGCCTACTGTGTCCTCCTTAGCAGGACCACCAAAAGGGGACCACAATCCCTTATCTCACCATTTTCATACCCTAGACAGAGAAAGCGCTGCTGCTCACTAGACTCCAAGTAACCAGCTGTATTCCAAGGTCTGCTCAATGCCCATTTCAAGCTCCCTCCCTGGTCTTGCTCTGACTGGGGCTCCTGTCTCTGAGCAGCCGGAGGATGGGGGGTCCCAAGAGATGCTTCCTCCACAGCACTCCCCCACTCTTGCTCTGAGCCCAGAAACCCAGGTGAGCCACTCCCTCAGGCATACTTGGGAAGTGGGAGTGAGAAGAGCTCCGTGTTCTCTCTTGGCATCAAAACACAGGACAGGACATCCTGCTCTCTGTCCCCACAGTGTGTCTGACCCCATGCAAGTCTCCATGCTTTCACTAGTTGGGATGTACCCGCAGCAAAGCCAAGTGCTGAGGACATACTGAGTTTGCGGAAGGGGCCTTTCAATGGCTGAAATGCCATGTAATTAAAAAGTATTCTTAAAGGGGGGGAGCACCAGGTGGCTCATTCGGTTAAGCATCTGCCTTTGGCTCAGGTCATTATCTTAGGGTCCTGAGATCAAGCCCCGCATGGGGCTCCCTGCTCCATGGGGAACATGCTTCTCCCTCTCCCTCTGCTGTTCCCCCACTTGTGCTCGCGCTCTCTCTCTCTCTCAAATAAATAAATTAAATCTTTTTAAAAAAAGATATTTCAGATTGTCTCCTTTTTTTGCAATAGAAATTACTTCTTTGTGATGAATACTAACTGGCTGGAAGAGAACATTAGAAGAGGAAGTTCAGAAGCTCAGTTCATGGTTTTGTCTGTGTGCTAGCAGACATTTTCAGAGCACTTGTGAATTATGAAGAGCACTATTATTCAAAACCTCAGAACCTTAATACGCAGGAGAGACGATGGAAAAGGAGTTCCTCTTGTGTAAACTGAGGGGAAGCAGCATAGTAGAGAGTGACCATTCTCTGCGGGGAGCTGCCTGGGGCCCCTTCCTGAGGGCTGGCCAGATTTCCACCCTCCTGGTAGGGAAAGGACATTTCTGCCAGGAGACTTGGCTGCTTACTGACTGGAAAGGAAATTCCTGGAGAGAGACTTCACTGCTCCAAGGCTTTTCAGACACAAGGGAATCCCAATAATGAAGGATCATGGGGAGGCGGGAAAGCTGACCTTCCAGTCCCCTGAGCTCAGGCCATTTCCTCAGAAGGAAGAGACCTGGCCCTGGGGGATGAAGGCCAAGCCCGGGGTTTGACTCATCAAGCCAGGGAACTGTGTGGCTACCCCTCCCACTCTGGTTCTCCCACCGGCCTATTCCCACTGTTTGCTCTGCTCACAGATCATATAGGTCCAGGGAGGGGAAAGCCATGAGCACTTGCCCCCTTCGCCTCAGACTTTGCCCTAATAATTGAAAGGAAGGGTATTTTTTTCTTTTTAAACACCACTTTAAGACTAGGAGAGTTCATCCTCTCCCTCTTAGCACTTGGGCCTCTATACCTGAACCCTACCCATCATTCACCTGCGTAGTTCAATCCCTTTTCCATTTGGCATCCATCTTGCCGCGTCCTGCCAGCCTGGTGTTTTCTCCAAGGGCCAGAATGTCTTGCCGAGCCTGAGGGCTTAGTTACATTGCCAGAACAAATTACCATTTTCAGAGGTTTAAAAAAAAAGCCAACCACCTTGGCTGGCTCAGTTGATAGGGCACACCACTCTTGATCTCAGAATCATGAGTTCAAGTCCTACATTGGAGGTGGAGCTTACTTAAAACAACAACAACAACAACAAAACTCTTATATCTAATGATTCCACCTGGAGGCAGCTCTATAATTCATACTGTAAGCTGCCTAGTTGGTTACATTGTCCTAGGGGCGTAACTCCCCAAGTCCATCAGGACACAATTTCTCTTTGCTTCAGTATGTCCGTCAATATACTCTGGTCATTTTGTGCCTAATTTTCCGTCATTAGCTGTGTATGCCTTGTCCTTTTACTTTATTTTTCTTTTTAAGGTTTATTTTCAACTAAACTCTACATCCAACATGGGGCTAGAACTCAACCCCGAGATCAAGAGTCACGTGCTCCCCCGGCTGAGCCAGCCAGGCGCCCCTGTCCTGTTACTTTAGATTCGAGATCACTAAGTACTCCTTGCCGTGTGCCCCATCAAAAGAAATTTCCTCAGTCACTGGTTTCATTTAAAATTCATGGTGGCCAGATGGGGAAGATTACTGTACACACCTTGAGACTTAGAAGGAAATGAGCATCTCCTGTTTCGGGTGACTAGATGCTATAATTACCTAGAAATCCACTGAGGAACCAGAAAGAGCTCTGGCGTCAGCATCAATTATTAGCTGTGTGAGTCAAATCATGTTACTTAACCTCTCTGAGTCTTCGTTTTCCCATTTGTCATGTGTGGGACATAATGCCTAGCCTACAGAGGTCCTGAGAGAATTGCATATGATGTATGTAAAGCAGCTGGTATACAGTAAGCACTGGATAATTGGTAGCTATAATTATTCCCCACCTCTATGATGATAACCTTCAAATATGCGAAGTATTTGGCTGCATGGGCACTAGTTAGGAATAGGGAATAAACCACATGCCCAGGATGTAGCCACTTCCCTGGCCCCCACTCCATTGTCATCACTCACGTTCAGTGGCCCAAATGAGGACTAGGCACTGTTCTCAGGGTTTCCCTTGGTCGCCCTGCCCCGCCCCGCCCCGCATGGTTGCTTGATTTTTGTAATCTCATGGTTTCCTTGACTGCACCTTTACACTCCATCTTTAAAAAATAAGTAAAATAACCCCTAACTCTTCCCAAATTTGTCCAAACAAAAAAATCCAAAATTCAGCTTTGCTGCTGTTCAGATTCCGTTTCTGCCATCTGAACGAGGACCCCACTGCCCAAATGTTGAGCAAGGGTTGAGTCCCCAAGACGTGTAGCCAGAACTGATAGAACAGCGACACCGTGTGGCCAGCAGAAGGCAGTCCCGCCCAGCGCGGGAACGGCCTGAGCCCGCAGTCCGGGCGGCAGGCCAAAGAGCCCTTAGATCTACTTAGATTCGAACAACCGAAAATGAGGAAGGAAACGCAGCACCTTGCAAACTTGGAATCGTGAGAGGAATTGCTTCCTACCTGACAAATGTGTCCTCCCTGCCCACAGCTTGAGATCTGAAGGCTGGATGGCACGTGCTCTCAGAGCAAAAAGGACAAAAGAAAGCTAACCATAGGACATGGGTAAAGTCTCAAATGTTTGCTGTGTCACTTCTCTGGGGTGGGGAGGGACGGGCTGTGGAAGATTTACAGAAAAATCTTGTAATCCTTATCCCTCTCAGGTGTTTCTTTTTGGCATGTACTCAGACCTCAAAAACTGGGAAAAGGGTGAAGGAAGCAATCGGTACTCTAGACTCACCCCAACAAAGGGAAGATATCTCTAAATTGTGAACAGGAATGGCAGTATAAAATAACAGTATAAAAAAATGGCTACGTCTGTGGGTGGCATGTCAGCCAGGGGGTTGTCACAGAGTCTAGTGTAGTCTAGTGATCCGCTTCCTAGCATCTTCAGTCCCTCAACTCCATCAGACCCGTCAACGGGTATCTTTCCCATCCCAGAAGTGATCAAAGGAACAGGAGACTTCCTTTCACACTGTTGGGCTCCTGTTTTTACCTCTTGGAGAAGAGCTTCAGGACTGGTCCCATAATTAGGCATTTCCTCAGATAAAAGACTCTTCATGAGCATTTCCAGAGTGAATACTTAGATATTTCCATGCACAGTGACAGGCTAGATTACGTGTGTCTGATCTAATCATCAGCAGAGAAACTGATGAGGGTGGAGAAGCTCCCTATTTCCATACATTCTTTTTTTAAAAGATTTTATTTATTTATTTGACAGAGAGAGAGAGAGAGAGAGAGAGAGAGAGAGAGAGAGAGATATCACAGGTAGGCAGAGAGGCAGGCAGAGAGAGAGGGAAGCAGACTCCCTGCTGAGCAGAGAGCCGAATGTGGGACTCGATCCCAGGACCCTGAGATCATGACCTGAGCCAAAGGCAGAGGCTTAACCCTCTGAGCCACCCAGGTGCCCCTCTATACATTCTTAAACCCTCCCATTTCATTGACTCGAACCCCGGTAAGGTCACAGGATGGCCGAGGGAACCCTGGCCCACGAGTTTTCTGGTGGGGAATTTGGCACAGAGGCAAGTAGAGATTTGGAGTCACTTCCGAGGCTGGAGCTGGAATGTGTTACCTCAGATGCTGTGGGCGGCCACATCTCCTGCCATGAGGAGCAGAGGAAGCTGGTCTGCAGAGGCACAGAGGGGAGCGGACCGCAGGATCACAGAGAAGGAGAAGGTGGAGGGGGGAGAGAGGGCCTGAGGGGTCTACCTTCACCTCCCAAAGACCATGGAGTCCCTAAGACTCTCCTGGACCCTTAGACATGCCTCCCTCCCCTGAAACTGATTCAAGCTGATTTCTGTCACTTACAGCTTTGAGAGAACAAGCTACACAGTGGCCTGGCCAGTTAATCTTATATCTCTCTATGTCCTCATTTGTTCAGTAAAACTCAAATTCATTCATTCAGCCAATATTTATTGAATGCTTTCTCTGTGCCAAGCACTTTTTAAGGCTCTAGGGGACACAGCTGGAAAAAAACAAGATTTTTAGAAATCCTCTATGAAACTTCCTCTCTATGGAAATGGTCTCTGGAAATAATGTAAGTATATGAGAAAAAGGCATGAACTTCAGACTGAGCGCCAGCAGAGGGGCCCTGCTGACCCAACACACAGAGCATAAGCCCCAAGTGTTAGAAAATTTACTGGAGGGACAGGGGCACTTAAAACAATACCCTTTTGGGGCGCCTGGGTGGCTCAGTTGGTTGAGCGACTGCCTTAGGCTCAGGTCGTGATCCCGGAAACCGGGGATCGAGTCCCACATCGGGCTCCCTGCTCAGCGGGAAGCCTGCTTCTCCCTCTCTCGCTCCCCCTGCTTGTGTTCCCCCTCTGGCTGTGTTTCTCTCTGTCAAATAAATAAAATCTTTAAACAAACAAACAAACAAACAAACAATACCCTTTCCTTTTGGCCTTATAATAAAATTGGATTAAAAAGGCATACCCTGGGGTGCCTGGGTGGCTCAGTCAGTTGGACCTCTAACTCTTGGTAGATGCTCAGATCTAAGAGTCACAGAATCAAGCCGCCCTCCTCCCCATAGTGGGCTTCCTCCTCTGCCAGGCAGCCTGCTTTCCCTCTTTCTCTCCCTCTGCCCCTCTCCCTGTTGTGCTCTCTCTCTTTCTCTAAGGTAAATAAATCTTAAATAAAATAAAAGTTTACCCTTTCTATAGCGTCTTTTCTTCTATAGGTCCCTTCTGATGCTTCTGAGAGGCCCACGCAGAGGCAAACTCTGCTTTTTTCTTTTTTAAAGATTTTGTTTATTTATTTGACAGAGAGAGATTACAAGTAGGCAGAGAGGCAGGCAGAGAGAGAGGAGGAAGCAGGCTCCCTGCTGAGCAGAGAGCCGGATGTGGGCGTTGATCCCAGGACCCTGAGATCATGACCTGAGCTGAAGGCAGAGGCTTTAACCCACTGAGCCACCCAGGTGTCCCACAAACTCTGTCTTGACAGATACTGTGGTTTCCTACCTGGCTGCCAACAGCTTCCGTCTATTTTCAGTTATCATGGGGAGCAGCAGATAATACACATAAGTGACACATTAAATTCACAGATAATTTCAAAATCTAATTTTAGCCCCTCCTTTGCCCACTTGGTTATTTATCAAAACTACTTAGGAGGCCCAAATGAACTGATTTTGTTCTATCTTCTGTCGCTGCCTCTGGGAGAGCTGCAAATGAACAGATTGAAGACCAAAAGGGAGACAGCAGGAGGGCGAAGACAAAGAATGTGGATCATCTACAGGATGAATGCCCAAACCATCTAGAAAATTAGCTGTGTGGGGAGCTGAGAGCTCAGTCTTGGCAGTTGCCCAAGGTCTGACCCTCAATCTATACAAAACCTTCCTACTTATGGGCAAATTATCCATAAATCTTATGTAAAGCCAGGAATTAAAGCATCTTTTACTTATTGTTTCGGTGTAAATACAGTGCAGGAGTTCCAGAATGATAAAGGACTACCAAGAACGTCTAGCAAGCAAGAGCGGCTCAGGTGCCCTTCTCAGCTTCCGGACATACCTTCCAGAGCTAGGAAGGTTGTCATCGCTAGCCAACCAGAGCACAAGGACCACATTCTGCAGCATCTTGGCCAGAAGGGGTGACAGTGATTTTTACTTTTTTTACAACTTTCTTGCCCCAAGTGCCTCCCCGTCTTCTCTCCAAAACTGACCAGAAACATCCATTCCTGTGTGATGGGTCTGCATGAGCGCACACCCCCCCACACCCACCCGCAGACACCCCAGATACACGTGACCAGTGTCAGTGGGGTCTGGCTCTGCGTCAGAGCCCGTTTTAAGATGGAAGTGACTATTTTCTTCCCCTGTCTCCGGGTTGTGTGGCTCTCTGCCCAAGCAGTAGATCTCTTTTTTGATGAATGACTGCAGCGGGAGAGCTGTGTGTCCAGGGCCATCTCAGCCACAGATGTCTTGCTAGCTTCTAGAATGCCAGTGGATGACAGAGCCGAAGTGAGACAGCAAGCAGGGAGCAATAAGTGTGGCAAGTTTTGTTTTTCATCTCCAGGGACAGAGAGCAGCCGACGGGGAACTGAATTCTCCAGATTAGGGTTTCGAATCCAGACTCTTGAGAGACTTTCGTCAGAGTGTCTTTATGAGCAGAGGCCTGCCCCCACCTTAAACCTGTGACTGCTTGCCTACCCTCCTGCTGACTTTTAAATGGAGGCAGTCAGACATACCTTCCTCCTAATTTTATCTTGAAGACAAAATGGATACATGCAAACAAATAGCTAAGCGAATATTACCTTACTCTATTAGTAATACATCTGTAGGCTTCCCCCTACCAGTCCTGGGCAGAGGAGGGAGGTAGAACATTCCAGGGCAAACTAGTTCTGCTCTGGACCAGAATGTTCTTCAATAGAAAAGATCCCCGGGATGGCTAGGACTTCTTAGTCCAGGCATTACATCAAATGCAGTGATCCTTCAGTTAGATGACGTGTTAATCATAATACGTTTCAGGTACTAGAAAAATCATGCATGAGACAGCTGAATGCTCTCTTCTTGCAGTTCAACCTGACCAGCAGAGGAACCCCTCAGGGCCTTATTAAAGATTCAGACAGTTGGAGCGCCTGGGTGGCTCAGTGGGTTAAAGCCTCTACCTTCGGCTCAGGTCATGATCTCAGGGTCCTGGGATTGAGGCCTGGGATCAAGGCCTGGGATCGAGGCCCACATCGAGCTCTCTGCTCAGCACGGAGCCTGCTTCCTCCTCTCTGCCTGCCTCTCTGCCTACTTGTGATCTCTCTCTCTGTGAAATAAATAAAATAAAATCTTGGAAAGAAAGAAAGAAAGAAAGAAAGAAAGAAAGAAAGAAAGAAAGAAAGGAAGGAAGGAAGGAAGGAAGGAAGGAAGGAAGGAAGGAAGGAAGGAAGAAAGAAAGAAAGAAAGAAAGAAAGAAAGAAAGAAAGAGAAAAAGATTCAGACAGTTGCCCCAGCTCAATGCCAGACCAACTGGATACAAATCTCTGATGCTGGAAGCCCAGGACTCTGCATTTTTGCAGCGTGGCTTCTGAGCAGAAGCTCACTGTCTTAGGTGGGTCTTCAGATTTTCTAGCCACATCCCTACAGATTACGGGTCACATCACAGACAACTGCCAGCTCACCGGGGCTTAACATGCATGTAACCATAACTTCATCCCCATCTATTTGGATGGTTCAATCTTTCCTAATCTTGGTGCTCAGTGGCTGCAGCAATCGCATTGGCATTTGAACACCTGGCTTGCTCCCTAGGTCAGAAAGAAAGTATTTAAGGTTTACTCCATCCTCTTGCCATGACTTTGGAGGAAGACCCCAACCTAACAGGGGTGATGCCTCTCCTTTCGTGAACAAGGAAGTCACTTTCTATGGACTAGTCACTCATGGCTAATTTCCTGAAGTCTCTAAAGATTGACTGGATTTTGGGTCTTAAACCAGATATAAGGTAATCCTCCAGGAACTCCGACCCTGACGTAGGGAAGAACAATAGTGCCAGCCAGTGTCCCAAGCCCTTATCGTGGTTGATCTGCATGACCAAGGCTGTTTAGCTAAATGCCAGCTAATGAAGCCAAGGACATGGTTTGGATCTTTTGTAGTCAACTTCAGTCACTTTCTTTCATGGACTCTTCACTTTGAAAACGTCGACCAAAGGAATCTGAGTAATAGCAAGAGGAATAGGGTCTGTGGCCCTACAGACACAAGTCGTATACGTGGCCCAGATTCTGATTCAGACAGAATCTCTTTTAGATTGTTTTTGCAATATAATTTGTTCATTATAACCCAAGTGGACTCCTTAATTCCACTCTTTCCCCAGAAGGAAACTTTTCTAAAATAAAACTGCTGTCTTTATGGGGTGACCCACTGGGTCACTCCAAAGCACCTGGACTAATGTGACCCAGGAACTATTTCCTCCCTTTCTAGAATATAACATCTCCTTCGTGGACCATCCCTGAGCTCTATCTTCCTCTCTCTCCTGGCTCCAGATTCTGGAGTCCAAGATTGGACATGGCAACAGAGGCAAGGCTAAAAAGAGTGTCCCCATCACCTGTGCTTTACCAGGGACCCAGTGATCAAACCAGGGGTGACCGGTGGGCTATAGGATAGGAGAAGAAGGGAGGGTCAGCATGAGGTTTAAACTGAAATCTCTGAATTCTTTTGTTCCGAATAGTAATAGTAATAGCTATAGCATTTTTGTGTATGATTTGGTGCTGACCCTTGGGGAGAGTGCTTAAATGCTTTACCTTATTCAGTGCTCATACTATTCTGGCTGTCTCCAACCACCAGATTAGAGCCCTGAAAAGTTTCCATTTCCTAACCCTCTTCCACACCCATACGCTGTGTACCAAGGTTCTAAGGATCAGATAAAAAGACAAGGAGACTCAAGAAAGATAATTGTGTGTCCAAAGAAGGAAAGGGAGAGATATTCTGGTGGAGGGTATTTAATATCAGAGAGAAACTGTACATCTGGGTCAGAGATGAAAAGAGCGTGTCAGGCCAGCGGATCTGGACCTGGCCACACATCCTGTCGCTCAGGGGCCTCCCCCCAGTGGTGGAGGAAGTGACAGCAGCAGCATCCCGTTTCCTCTCCCTGTGGGAGCACGGCACAATGTTCCGTCGGTCCAGTTTCGCTCCTGGCTCTCTGCGGCTCGGGCAAAAACATTCAGTTTATCTCTCTGCTCACATGTCCGGCAACTCGTCCCCCTTTCCCCTCGGTGCCCGGAACGGGGGGCAGGACCTAGTGACTGTGGAGGGAGAGTAAGTCTCGGGGGACAGATAGGCCTGGGAGTCCCTCTGTGGTCACCTGTCAGAGGTGACAAGGGACCTGGGCTCATTCCTGTAACTGGATTCTGCCAGGACGCACACGAGTGAAAGGTAAGAAAGCACCAGGCCTCTTCCGGAACCAAACAGTATTCCGGACAAGGCCCTGAAGACGGGATGGTGAAAGCGGAGTTCCTGCCGCCTTGCACAGGGCCTCCTGGCCCGACGGCGGGGGGCGGTCACAGGGCGGTCATCCAGCGGGCTAAGACTCCGGGCTTCCAGACAAAATCCTTTTCTCCATCCAACCGCCACTCGTCTCCTCAAGGCCACGGTGGGTAGACAGTGACTAGCCCCAAGTCCCTTGAGAGGAGGGGAGTCCCCCTCCCTGCGAGTCCCGGCCAGAGGGAGGGGGACAGCCCCTGGACCCCCACCCGCCGGGAGGAGAGAACCATCGCAGTGCAATCCTCAGACATCTCCAGCGTCTCTTAAATAAGCTTTTCCTTTCCATTTTCTTCTTTTAATTATTTACCATCCATCCCTTTATTTATACAAATATAAAATAGATTTATATAGATTTATATAATATAAACTTTGTGAGGCAGAGCGGCGAAGCGGCCCGAGAGCGCCCCCCGCCGGCTATTTGCAGACGTACTGGTCGACGATCTCTGTGCACTTCTTGCACTTGACATAGCAGCACCAGTGGAACTTGCAGTGGCAGCGCTCCACCTGCACGCTCTTGAACTGGTCATAGCCGCGGCCACAGCACATGAGCTCGCAGCCGTCCATGCCCTCCGACGTCTTGTTGCACAGGCGGCCCTGCGTGCCCAGCGAGCCCGTGGTCTCGTTGCGCAGGCAGTAGTCCGGGCTGGGGTCCACGTAGACCAGGTCCTCCGGGGTAGGCTGGTTGAAGCGGCTGTTGACCAGCTCCAGCTTGCCTTTGCGGGTGATGCGCATGGCGGCCGCGCTGTCGTACTTCTCCTTCAGCTGGTCCCCCACCTTGCGGAACTCGGCCAGCTGCAGCCAGCACGTCTTGAGGCTACAGGAGCCCGACACGCCGTGGCATTTGCAGGCCACGTCTGCCATCTTGTACACAGCCTAAAGGAAGGAGAAAGAAGGCGATCAGAAGGAGGATCCTCGGGGGGAGATGGCAGGAGGGTGGTTGGGGGCGCTGGAGGCCAAACACGGAAGGGAGTGGGGGGAAGGGGCAGAAGAGTCATTCCTCAAATGTACAGAAAGATCTTTCCAGGAAGCCGGGTTACCCAGATTGAAAGCAGATAAAAGGGGCACGGCGCAGAAAAACACCCAGGAAGCAATGTCCATGTCTGATCTGCCCCAAGGACGATGGCATTTGGGGCCCTTGCCCTTCCTGCTTTGTCCATTTCTTATTTCTTCAAACTTGTTATGAGACGTGTGTCATCTTTAGATGGGGGGGGGGGTTGGGGAAGCATATTTCTATCTTGACCCAAGTCTCAAACAAACAAATACAAACCAACAAACCATGTCCAGCTTTTGCATGAGATGGAGTGGGGGAGAAGGGGGAGGGGGGCAGAATCCAGCCCTATTACCAGCTGGTGACAGAAACTGCTGGCAACAGCTGTCCGGGACTCTGCCAAATCCCCTAAGAACTCAACTCAAAAAGTCCCTTTTTCTCTGTTAGCATTTGGCCATCAACTCCCTGGAGTCATAGGGGCCTCACCACAGACCACGTGGGGCTTGCACCCCGGCACCCGCAGTCACCCCCTGGAGAGGCCAAGCAGGGACGAAGAGGGGTGGGGCCCTGGGCCTGGCAAGAGCGGGTTGCTGGGCCCACCAACAGGGGCCATTCATCTGAAAACAAATCCATCTCGAAGCCACTGAACCACAACAATGTGAAGTGGAATTGAACTTGGGTTATCCCAAATCAAAATTTTTTTAAAAAGCAAGAGTCGACCAGAATGCTGCTTACAAAGTGCTTTTCAATGCAAGTGCTGCGATGTATTGTGTCCAACGGCCCTGGCAGCAGGCCCGGGCGTACAGATGGCAGGATGAAAATGCAAGCCCGCTGCAGAACATTTTCTTATGCCACAGCCATTGTCACCAACTGAGTCGGGACCCCTTTTTCAAGGGTTGCTCTTGGATTTCTTTTCAATAGTCCCCAGATTGTGTCTTTATTCGGCGCTATGCAGACACTGCTGCAGGTGCAAGAAACAACTTCACTGCCATCAGCTCATACCACTATTGTCAAAACTCTTCCTGATTTTTTTTTTCCTGGTGTGGAATTATCCTACTGTTTTGTGCTGGAAAAACTGAAGCTCTAGAGAGGCTCAATAATCTGTTCAGGGCCACCCAGAAGGGAGTCAGAATGCCTAGCCCTTTTGCACTCCAGTCTTGGGGCTTAACAACAGCTTAGAGTAGAGAAGGAAAGAGCCTCCTCCCCAAGGTTAAAGGCAGCAGAACTAGGTAGGCAGCTCCAGGACAGGGCATAAAAGCACCAACAATCCATTGCAACAGGCACTTCAAAGATGGGGTGTGCAATTACCCTCTTCTGGCACAAATCCCCCCGTCTGAGCTGGGGCCTGACATTCGTCTGGAAATGGTTCTTGGTTTAGAGAGGGGGAGGCCAGGCATCCGGCGCTGTTGGAAGCAGGAAACGTTAAGGGTCTAAAACTGTGTACCCTGCCACTCAGTGACCAAGGGGACAGGATAAGCATCTCTACTGGGAGCCAACACTTAGGGAGATTTGAGGAAGGAGAGCCAAAGAAGATTCCACAAAGGAAGAACGGAAGGAAGCTTTTGTAAAACAAATCCGAGAGGAAAGAATGTCACTGATCTTCACTAAGGAGACATTCATTCCACCCCTCCTCTATGAAGAAAGACACTGCGATAGTTGTATTCTTAAATATTTTACTATTGGTAATGTATAGAAGCTCCTCTGACAGGAGAAGGCAGAAAAATAAATCCCAGTTTTTAGCCTTTCCTGCTAACTGGAAAAGCAATAAAAGCACATTTTTAAAACATGGTCTTAGTTCTACGTCTTGCCTCCTGACAAAGCCCTAAGTCCCTCTTCTGCACTGTCTAATGGGGTGACTGAGCCTGGTAACTGATAGGAATGTCCTGAGGATTAGACAGCTTTTATCTGGAAAATGCTTAAGCCCTTGAGTGACAAGGGAGTATCAACCAACTGCTCGGGCCATCAATGTCTAAAATAGGGTTACTAGAGACTCTTAAAGGCCAAGAGAAATTCCCTGCAAAGTATGTCCCAGATTTATTCCGTGGCCAAGATGTCAGATCCTAGATATTCCATTAAAAAAAAAAAAAATTGGTTGGGGCACTTGGCTGGCTCAGTCGGTGGAGGTGTGACCCTTGATCTTAGCATTGGGAGTTTGAGCCTCATGCGGGGTGTAGAGATGACCTAAAAATAAAATCCTTAACTGGTAAAATGCAAATCCAGGGCCTTTTCAATTCTGGCCACCATTTTCGTCTTTCCTACGGAATTTTTTTGTGTAGGTGTGAGGAGATGGGAAGTGAATACCTTAGGCCTCAGATGGTGATTGATGGTGGAGGCCTGCTCCTTAGAGAGGGGATCAAAAATAGAGAGGGACAGGAATTCCCAAGCTGGTGCAGACAGAAGCAAAGGGAGAGATAAAGGCTGTGGAAGAGGTGTGGAGACTGGGGGAAGGGGCCCAAAGGCAGGGAGACAGACAGAGGAAGACGGGGAAGGTGTGTAAGTGAGAAACAAGGCAGATGGAAGGAAGGTTGGCCAAGATAAGGGCCAGAACAAACAAACAATTACGGGCAATAAAACAAGGAGCCGGCAGAAGTAGGGTCAAGACTGTGACTGAAATGGAGCCAGATTAGGATGAAGGCCTACTCACCTCAGCATCTGCCACAAGGCCCCAAGCAGAACTCAGAGCAGAGACAGGAAACAGCCTTCCATGAATTTGACCTCTTCCTAGGCGGCAATGTGGGAACTTTGCTCAGATTCGCATGCGCCCACCCACCTGTGTAAAGCGCGGTGAGAGGGTTGCAAAGAGCTATAGACCGCCCTGAGTCAGAGAAGGTACAGCCAGTGGGAGGGGGTGAAGTAGGCCTTACCTCAAAAGGTAGCAAAGGCCCTACCGTAGTTCAGATGCAGAGAGATTACTGCTGATGAGGGAAGGGAAAGACCTTAAGGAATAGGTGGTATTTGATGGATAGAGGGCGCCTGGGTGGCTCAGATAGTTAGGAGTCTGCCTTCTGCTCAGGTCATGATCCCAGGGTCCTGGGATCGAGTCCCACATTGGGCTCCCTGCTCCTTGGGGAGCCTGCTTCTCCCTCTCCCTTTCTCTCTCTGTCTCTCATGAATAAATAAAATCTTTTTTAAAAAATGGATAGAATTTGGGCATTCAGGAGATAAAGTGGGGAAGATCTTAACCTTTTTTTTTTTTTACCAGTCTCTCATGGTTAGACCCCAAAGACTGGCATGCAGACCGCCACACAGGAAGTTTTGGGGGACAGAGGTGGCCCCACGGATGCCCTCAGAGTGGAAGGACATCGAACACAGTGCTGTTCTCTGTGCCCTGGTTCAAACCAGAGCAACAACCAGAACTCCTCACAGCCTTACGGATTCCCCCCACACACACACACACCCTCCTGTAGCCTCTGGATATGGGCTCTAAAAGGAAGACCCTGGGCAGATGACTGACTCTAAGTCTAATCTGACATCCCACTAAGGACGAGATAAGCTTACACAAGCGTGCCGTGTTCTACCAAGCCAACATCACAGATCCCCATTCAATGAAAATCTGTTTCAATTTCATTTGTTTGATACGTGCTCTTAAGAAACATGAGTCATTTTTTTAAACTGGGAAGTACTTTTTTAGAAATATATCCATATCCTATCACTGAATCACCGAATGAGCCAATATTAACTTTCTGAATTGATTTCTTCTCAGGAAACTACTAGTCTCATTGTTTCATTAGTTCATCTCGGGTCTCACAACAGTGTCCTGCCTGGGCCTCTGAGCCAGCTGACTTGACGCAGACCGTGAGGCAGACAACAGGCCCAGAAAGAAGTCTGTGTAGTTTCCTGAGAGGGCTGTGGTGGCCCTGGCCCTGTGCCAGGAGCGACTCCTACCATCCAGGCCTCAGACCTCAGGCCTCACTCCTCTCCACACAGGGTAACCCCCACCCAGCGGCAAGCAGAGCCACGGCGAGCCAGAGCAGCAAAGGGAAGTGGAGACAGAGCATGTGCTCAGGGGCCAGGTCCTCACATGCGAGATGCAGGCAGAGAAGGCACGTGCCCTCTGCCACACCATCGAGGCCGACCGAAGCAGTTGCCTATGTCCGCTTTCCCTTTCAAACCCACATTTCAGTTTCTACTGAAACCGAGGCTCAGAAACAGTCACGTCTGACGCAGAACGGCTGACATAGCCTTCCCACTCTCCTCCTGCACCGCCCTCTGGCGTCGGAGCGTGTCTGCCATTAGCCCTGACTCGTCCTTCAGGATTGCGCCTCTGGATGGGCACACAGCAGCTCTTATAAGTCAGCTCTGCTTTCCCCTGCGCCTCTCACAAATCATAAACCCTAGGCTGGGTCTCACGGCCTCAACTTCCAACCGTCCTATCTGCTCCCGTTACAGAGCAGGGGTCGGTGAAGACAAGAACTCTACTTCCGGCGCCTGGAATCCTGACGACAAGGCTGCTCCTAAGGGCTCTAGGGACAGCCGTCCTGGGGAGAAATAAACAAGGTTTATAAAAATGACAGTGGCACGCGTCCAGGTGGGGAATGGAGCCTTATGAAATGGATCAGGTCGGCAATGCGCGCTATCTCTCATACTCTCTCTCTTCCTCTCTCTCAAATAAATAAAATCTTAAAAAGAAGAACAAGAAGAAGAAGAAGAAGAAAAAGAAGAAGAAGAAGAAGAAGACGACATTCCATAATCCTGTAGGAAAGAATCCCAGTGGTCAGGACGACCCCCTTCCTCATGGCCAGGCCACCGCTCCTACCTTGGCCCAGGAACAGCGCGTTAGCCCACATCATGCATGTGTATTTGCATGCATGTGTGTGTGCATGTGTGCGTGTGTGTGCACGCGGAGGTGGGGGATCTCTGCTTACCCTCCGGCCAGCCTCGTTGTTCTGCAGGTTCATGAGCACGCGGCCCTGCTCCTCCGACCCCTTGGCAAAGTTCTTCTCCCGCTCGCGGGCATCCACGAACTCCTTGGCGAAGCGGTAGCCGTACTCCACATTGTCCCCGCAGCCACCCCACAGCCAGTCCCGGGGGAGATCCTTGGGCCGCGCGGCCCGGCTGCAGCCACACGTGGAGAGCTCACCCTCCCTGCACGCCCGGCTGATGGCATTCACCACCCCTGCGGCGCTCACTGCATAGGTGAAGGCGGTCTCCCGGCTCCCTGCAAGAGAAGGCGGCAGAGAGGGTGAGGGATGCCAGCTCCCTAGGCAGGCGCTTTCCTCCCTTCTGCCTCTCCTCGCCCCAGCACCATCGCCTGGCCTCTAATGCTCCCAGGAGGGGAAACAATGTCAGGAGAAGTGTCTTTCACGTCCCATGGTTCTAATGGTTAGAAACTCCTCTTGATAATGAACAGAAATTTGCCCCTCTACCCTGTGAGCGGTGAACTAGAATGAATCCCTCCAGCCCTGACCCACACTAACATCCATTCCAGGAAAGGGTACATGCCAGTAGATTCCAAGGAGGCAGACCTAAATGGAGGGGAGGGCGGGCATTAAGGAGTTTATGGGACATGTGGGATGAACAGAATGGGCCAGGGTAGAATCATGGGACCAATAGAATCCTAGCAAAATCGCAGGTCACCATGTCTCACCCCTCCACGGGCCACACATCTGTCTTTTTTATTGTTGCCGTTATCTAGCTAGACAGTGGCAGGGACGAGGGGGAGGAGTAAGACAGAATTACAATGTCCAGAATCATCTACACTGTTTCCCTCTGTCTTCCACGGGATCCATGCAGCCTCCCGACTTGATAACACGGGGAACCACACCTATAGGACACTCAGCACGATCTCACTAAACGTCCAGATCACTTCAGTAGAAACTCTGAACTGCCTTCCTCTTAATTGCTGTAGTGAGCCACTTAAAAATTCTTAGGATGCAAGTTACACTTTAATAAAACTGTTTATAAAAAATAGGGGCGCCTGGGTGGTTCAGTCATTAAGCGTCTTCCTTCGGCTCAGGTCATGATCCCGGAGTCCTAGGATGGAGCCCACATTAGGCTCCCTGCTCCGCAAGAAGCCTATTTCTCCCTCTCTCTACCCCCTGCTTGTGTTCCCTCTCTTGCTGTGTTTCTCTCTCTGTCAAATAAATAAATAAAATCTTTTTTTTTTTTTTTAAAGATTTTATTTGACAGAGAGAAACACAGCTAGAGAGGGAACACAAGCAGAGGGACTGAGAGAGGGAGAAGCAGGCTTCCCGCAGAGCAGGAAGCCCGATGTGGGGCTCGATCCCGGGTCTCCAGGATCATGACCTGAGCCGAAAGCAGTCACTTAACCAACTGAGCCACCCAGGCCCCCCAATAAAATCTTTTTTTAAAAAGTTTATAAAAAATAATACTCAGCTACCAGGGTAATGCAACCAAAATCACCATGAGGGGGTGCTTGGGGGGTTCAGTCAGTTAAGCGTATACCTTCCGCTCAGGTCATGATCCTTCAGGGTCCTGGGATCAAATCCCACATCAGGCTCCTTGCTCATCAGGGAGCCTGCTTCTCCCTCTGCCTGCCTCTTCCCTTGCTTGTGCCCATGCTCTCTCTTTCTGACAAATAAATAAAATCTTAAAAAAAAAAAATCACCACGTGAAACCACTGTACACTCACAAGAATGGCTAGAATCAAAAAGATAACTAGTAGGGTGCCTGGCTGGCTTAGTCGGTAGAGCATGTGACTCCTCATTTTGGGGTTGAAATTCAAGCCCCACGAATGTTATAGAGATTTCTTCAAAAGCCAGAATCTTAAAAATAAAATAAAATAGGGGCACCTGGGTGGGGCTCAGTCAGTTAAAAAAAAGCTGACCTTCAGCTCAGGTCATGATCCCTTAGGGTCCTGGGATCAGTCCCATATCGGGCTCCCTGCTCATGGAGGACTCTGTTTCACCCTCTATCCCCTTCCCCCCTGCTTGTGCTCTCTCTCTCTCTCTCTCTCTCTCTCTCTCTCTGTCATGCTGTCTCTCTCTCAGATAAATAAATAAAGTCTTAAAAAAAAAAGAAGTAGACATCCCATCATCCTGTCTTGGCAGGTGGAGACGGAAGTAGTCTACAATCCTCAACTGCTCTGAAGGGATCTCACTTTGCCCTGCTTCTGGGTGGTCGAGACAGGACACAGCCAAGCTTGCCACCAGACCAGCCTGGGCGAGTCAGTTTTTCTCAGGGAACCAGGGGTCAGCTCCTGGTCAGATGTGGACTAGGAGCTGGACAAGAAAAACCCAGATGAGGCACGAAGTCACCCTCATGATTCAGTCATCAGCACCGACATCTAGAGTCAGGGCTGATCCGTGGGCAGAGACCAGGGTTCCCTCTGATCTAGGGTAGCTGAGCAACCAGGACGCTGAGGTGACCAACAGGCTCATGGGGAGGAGGGCCCTCCCTCTGGAGGGAGCCATGCCTGAGAAGTCTCTGGAGATGGAGGGTCAAGGCCCTGATGGGGCATCCTGGGACTCTCGGATCCGCAGCCTACATGCCTCCTGCTGGGACTCTTCCTCTTCACAGCATTCTTCAGGGAAGCTGGCTGGGTTTTCAAGGCAACCCAGCCCATCATCTTTTAATAACTTTAATCACCAGAACGTTCTTTCTTAGAGTCGGCTGGAAAATGTCTCTCTGTAACTTCTGCCCGCTAGAGCTCAGCTGTCTAATCCCTTCCCATTTGACAGCCTTTCAGCATTTGAAAACAACTGATAGGCCTTTTCTGTTTTGTCTTTTCCAGGCTACATATGTCTGATTTCTTCCTCAGTTCTTTAGCAAACACGCTTTTCCAAGCTGAATCACGCCTCTCAGAACTGTGTTTCAAAATAATGTAACTGCTACTGAGCATAAAACTTCAGACACCATGTGTTCTGACTGTCCTGCCCTGTCACGATGGGTTCGGATCCCACTCTGTCCTCCTTGCATAGTGCTCTGCCTCTTTTGGTTGGGGCACCGAGGGTGGGCAGCTCTGTATTCCTGGGAAGCAACTGGGTCCTCTGCTAAGTACAGACCACTAGTGCTACTCAGCCAGTAAGACCTAATGTAGGGCTCAAGAAGGACAAGCAAGGTGGGGGGGATTCTCTGCAGGTGAAGCAACTCAGAGCGGAAACTCAAACCACCTCAAGCATAAAGGCTAATTAACCCACAGCCATGTTGCTGCTAGAGAGATTTGGCATCTCCTACAAGGAGACAGGAGCACGTTCGTTCTCTCTCTCTCTCTCTCTCTCTCTCTCTCTCTCTCTCTCTCTCTCTCTCTCTCTCTCTGTTCCTCGGTAGTTCCACCCATCTACCAGGAAGGTGCCCCCCATGAGCCCCTGACCAAGGCTGAGCGCCCTGCCACTGGCTCCCTGTAAGCTGCTCTGCTGCCCTCTGCTGGTGGACCCTTGCAGCAGCTTCAAGAAGTGAGGACTTTCTTCAAAGTCATCTATCCATTGGAGACAGCCGGAGAGCAGCGAGAAAAGATTCCCCAGGAGGCACCCTGGGCCCAAGGGCATGAATGTAGGATAGCTTCCCAGGTAGTATAAGTCTGCAAGGAAGCTACAAAAAGAAACTGTGAAAATAATGCAAGCAGGGAGGTCCATTTGTAACAGAATATGGTCCAGGGAGGATGGGAGGGTCCACTTGCACAAGTCATTCTCCACAGCCAGCCAGCACCCGGTGGCATTTCCATTCCTGCTAACTCCTTCCTTTCCTCAAGTAAAGCTCACTTTTTAGCCCTCACTCAGACAAAATTACATGCAGAAAAGATCTAGCTGATGTCAGGCACGCATTAGGTCCCTGAAAGTGATTCGTGGATGTCTCTCTCTACCCCTGCCGTCCTTCTGCTCTCCTCATCCAGAACCCAGTGCAGGGAGTGCTGCTAAGACTTTACCAGATATTAAGTGTATTTGAGAAGACTCAATAAATCATAAACAATTCCCACTTAACCTCAAGTCCATTCTTTTAGGAAAGCTGCCCAGAAGGACTGTGGCAACACGTGAGCCCTCCTTGTCTAGACCTTGAGTTGATCCTAGAGGAAGGACGAAGGCAGCAAGTTTCAAAGCATACTTTCTCCTAGTCCTCACTTGTCAATAAGGGTATGGGAAAGAGGTCAAGAGGGAGGGGCCTTTCTCATACCCTGCTTGTTGCTAAAATCGTTCTTCTTCTTCGGGGGAAAGACAGCTTCAGGTAACTCCCAAATGCCCTCCTTCCTTGGAGGGGAAACTCTTTTGGAGAATGGGAGTAGGAGAATACAGTGCCCTAACACCTTCTTTCTATGGCCCTGGGGATCGACCCAGTAGTAGAATAGGGCCGGATTTCTCAATTTCTTGCCAGGGAGGGAAGGATTGCATTTCAAAAGGACCTAAAACAATTAGACCCCAAATCACACCTCCCTCTAAGCAATAGGGTAGCCAGAGAGCCCGAGCTGGGGAGAGAGGAAGGGACAGGAATCCAGGAAGAGGTGGCCTCTCATCTTTCTTCTGGGTCTGTCCCCTTCCCCCACATTCACACACATCCCTTTGGAATGAAAAAGCCAGGACTGCATCTGGGTCAAGTTAATGACAGCAACTTCCAGTTTGGCCCAAAGTTTCTCTCTCTCTCTCAGGGTCCAAGTGGCAGAGGCAAAAGTTATCTCGATTTTCAGGGCTTCGATTTTCAGTTCTCTACCCAATGCTGTCAAAGTCCTCCCCCCTCCCCTGGCTACTCCCCCCACTACACAGGGCAGTGGTGGTGGGCTCGGCTGCTAATCCACTCTGACTGAACTCTACTCCGCTGTTCTGCCACCTTCCCAGAGTGAGTTGCCCGCGGACTGCCCCAGACAGGGTGAAGCTGGGAGCGGAGGGCTCACCCAGAGCCCAAGCTGCGGGAGGGCATCATCTCATCGGAGACTCTGCTTCCTGGGCGCTTCTCCCTCTCCCCTTGCACACCGCTTCCAAGCCTCGGAGAACTCACCTAGACACTCACGGGGGCTCTCTGTGCCAGGCCCGGGAGGCGAGCCTGGCTCCTGCAGCCAGTCCGTGGTGGGATCTTACCTATCTGCATGACTCTCCCGAAGACGGACGCGTTGTCCACTGTGCTACAGTTCCACCGCCGCTGGCGAAACTGGTACTGGCACTCCTTGATGCCCGTCTTGGCTCCCTCCCCGATGTAGGCCATGTGCTCCTGGTAGAGTTGGCACAGCTTCCTCTGGCCAGGGGAGAGCCCAGGAAGCTGGCTGCACAAGGGCTGGGCACCGATGATAAACATCTCCGGTCTCTGCACGGGGTTCATAGCTAACGACCTACAGTGGAGATCCAGAAAGGGGACAGAAGGCCCGGGGGTGAGCCTCTGCTTTGTGCAGCCTGAAGTCATTCACTCGATACCTTCAGCAAGTGCTCTCCTTCTGTGTGCAAGGCCCTGTGCTAAGGGTTTGGAAAGGAAACCTCCTAAAACAGAGGCCCTGCCTTCAAAGGGCATTGTAGGAAACTGAGGCATTGTCAATGCAGATGACACAAGAGATGTCAAGGACCAAAGCTCGACTGGAGCTTCTGGCACCATGGTGATCAGACAGAGAAAGGGCTCTTCCAGCCAGAGAAAAGATTTTATAAGGCAATGGCCAGAGTGTGAAGTGGGTCTTAGAGGATGGGGGGTAGGCAGAGGAGGGTGACAGAGAGGGCAGAGGACATTCATTCCAGGCAGAGGACAGAAAGAGCCGAACGTCTGCAGGAGAGCACGTGACTTAGGGGAGTGTGAGGATGAGGCATTCATCTTAACCTGAGGTCAGGGTATGTGATGGAAAGCAGTAAATGCCTTCATATAACACTGCCCTTACGCCTTGCAAACGGAAGCCAATTTACAAGCATCACAACCCACTCTAAATGTGTTCACTTCCATATCCCACCCACAAATCCCCTAACTCACTGTATCCATTCAGGGGCTCTCGCTTTGGCTCATCCTCTACCAGTAAAGTAAAGTATTCAGTTAGAGGAGAAGATTTTAGAAGTGCCATCTGAGACAAATGTAAATGGGGCCCAGACCCAGCAAGAGAGGTGGGGAGGGCCGGCCGTTTCCAGGTTGACTTGGCCATGATGCTAGTCTTAAAAACACAAGAGAAGGCCACACGACGGTCCTGCAGATCTCTCAACCTCTCATCTGGTCATCAGACTTAACAAACAGGAATTCTACCCTCCTTGTCCCCACTGGAAAAAAAGAAATCAATGTTCTCATTGATCCAATAGCAATGCAAGAGCTATTTCTAACAACTCATGGGGACAGAGGAAGGTCGCAAGAAGGGGGAAAGCGGACAGGATCAGAGGAAAAAACCAAATGAACTAATCCTTTATCCTCACTGAAACTTTCCCTCTGGGGGCTTGTGAAGGAAAAGGCTGTCCTAGTTTTCCTGGGATAAAAGCAGTCCTTAGGATTCCTACGAATAAAGGAATGATCACAACACACGGTGACCCTTCTCCACTTTTAATTACCAAAGGAGGCGTAGGTTGTAGAGAAGGGCCTCAGCCCCTCTCACTCACCACCAGGAGCTGGCTTCAGCTGGAAGCTGGGCCCGGCTGGACAGCAGAGCAGCAGCGAGCAGCAACAGGCTGGGCATGGCGGGTCTTGGCCGTGGCCCTCCCCAGTGCCCTGGGAAGACCCCAGGGGTGGCTGGCTTCCGAAATGGGGCTCCCTGGAGAAGACACAATGGAGGGAGAATCATTGTGGAGACACGGCCCACGAGGCAGGACCAGGGGAGAGGAGGAGGGGGGAAGCACCAAGGATGAGCTCTGGGGTGGGGGTGGGGGTCTAACATCAAGTCCTGCTCCCCCCAACAAAGAGATTCAGCCTCTTTCCATCCTCTACCTCCTACTGCTACTCTTCTCACCAGGGGACCGCCTTTGTGTCTCTTACCCCAAACCGTGGGAACCCTACCCAAGACCTAACTCCAAAGGAAACAACACTGAGAAAGTAGAAAAGAGAAATGAAAACAAGTCATTTCCAGAACAGAGTGTGCTTCAGGTAGCATTAAGGAAGATGTTTTGCTCGTTGCCGTGCACACCTGCCCTTCTTCTAGGACACCCGAAGAAACCAGGGCACCACCTACTCCTCCCTGTGCGTCTTACTCCAGCCAGAGCTCTCCTTCATGGGCTAAAAACAGCTGGGGAGTTGGATTTGCCTACAGCCAAGTAAGAGTCTTCCCTCCCCATCTGGACCCTTCCCACTCCAAGGAAGTTTCCGCATCCCAGCCCTTGTTTACCAGGAACAGAGCAGACAGAAGGGCGAGGACTCTGCACTTTCTCAGGGCAACTTCTCTGAGATATGCCATGTGCCTCCAACGCTCCCTCAGGTGAGGTGGTCTCTTCCTAGGTGGCCTTCTTGCCCTCCTCTGCGCTGTGGCCCTCAAGGGGTGGCCAGGAGCACTGATGGCAATAGTGAGCTCCTGGTCTACAACCCCAGCCTCAACGGGCTGTACTGAGGACACATCTTCCAGAAGTAACAACCCCTTCCCTTGTAGCTCAAGAGCACCCCACATGTCTGCCTGTGCTTTTTGTGACTCATGCCTGTGTCTGTGTCCTCTTGAAAGAGCACCTGTCCTCCAGCCCCTGGAAACAGACGCAAAATCCTTGCTTCTGGATCCTAGAGCAAGTCTATAAAAATACGCCCCCTCCCACTCACCCTCAGCTCATTTCCCCCGCTAGCTTTCATCCAGGGCATGACCCCACATCTCCAATGAGTCCTCTTCCCAGACCCCTTAACACCTCCAATTCTACACACACACACACACACACACACTCACACACACTGGCGTGAGCACTCCCAGCCACCCCCACCCCGTCTCACCGCGCGGCTCCCACGGCCCTGTGTCTCCAGGCTCTCCGGGAGGGGGCGGCAGGTGCTTTGGATCATCAGCCTAGGAGATATTTTTGTCCTGGGGCCACCAAGAGAGGAAGGTGGCCTGAACACGATCCAGGGAAGCGGGGCCACAGCCGGGTCCCCACCCCCTTTTGGTTTTTCTTCTTGAGGTCTCAGCTGGGGCGGGACAAGCAACAGGCAGGTGTGTGGGGCCGGCAGGGGGCAGATCAAAGAAGAAACTTGCTCCTTCCCCTTTGTCATGCAGAGCCAGCTCGGAAATGATTCGGCCTCTGGCGCGGCGGACTAACAGCTCCCAACACCCTACTTTCCTAACAGACCTCTCCTCCTCTAAAGGATGCCCCCTCCCCCTCTACCCCCCATAAATCCTCCCCGTCCCTCAGGGCAGGAGGTCTGTGAATGCACCGACTGGAACCAAGAGAGATGGAGCAGAGATAGGGCTGGCACCAGAAGCTAATGGCTTTATGGAGGGGAGGGAACCAGGTCCAGAGTAGGAAGGACGAGAGAAGAGCTTCAAAGGGTTTCCTTGTGCAAACATCCTCAACTCCACCTACCAGTCCTTCTTGGGGACAGAGGACTCAGAGCTGCCCCCATTCCCTGTGGTCCTCCTCCCTCCCCCACACCCACCCTCCCAGCCATGGTGCCTCCCACCTGCCCCACAGACGTCCTCACACGTCTCCACTGCCACAGAGCTGAGTTCTGTCTCCCAACTTATCCCGGGGATGTCCCCCTCACACCACCGTCTCTCACTTCTGCCGCACCTTTTCGTCAAGCTTCTGTGAAATCTTTTTGGTTCTGCAACTCCTGGGTTCAACTGAGGCCACATGGTGGGGGGGGGGGGGCGTTTCTGAGCCAAGGACAGAAGTCCCGTGCCTGCTAACGGTCACTATGGCTTTGACTCCCCAGTGACAGGCCAGCTAGGTCCAAGCTTCCCAAGAGCTGCTAATCCCGTCCCTCGGTGCCTGGTGAACAGAGACAGGGCTCACTGCCCCGCTGTTCCTACCACACTTTTCATCAAACTCCCAGCTCATTTTTTAAAAAAAAATTAAAAACTTTAAGAAGAAAAAAAAAAAAAGACTGCCACACGTGTGGTGACTTCTTTCTCTGCCTTGCAGATACGT
>PITA01011047.1:25425-68816 GCA_004023965.1 Spilogale gracilis
GGGGGGGGGGGGGGGAGGCGGGGATAGTTTGGCTTTAACACATGGGACACATTGAAAGCCCAGTTTGTGGGTCACAGGTGAGTTTTACAGCAGGACTCAACCAGGGGAGGCTCTTCTTCACGTAGGAAGAAAGATCTAGTAAAAACGGAAAAGACAGAGAGGGAATTCCTTATGCTGCCTTTTTCATAACTGCCAGTTAACTCAGAGAATGAAAGCATTTCCCCTTGCTGGGGGGAGGGGGTCATATCAAATACAGCAAACACAGTGAAACAGGGGGGACTCCAGGGTCTCTGTCCTTTAGTGGAACAGGGTCAGGGAAGAGGAAGGTACCTGCAAAGGGCCAGAAGGAGCTGATCAGACATCAGCTCTGCCCTATTTCTTCAGTCAGTTATTTGTTTATTCATTTAAGCCATTAATCAAATGTCCACTGGGGCCTCATCTGCCCCAGTAACTGGTCTTAGAGCTGGAGATGGGGCAGTGAGCAAGTCAGAGCCTCATGTGTTAGGCCTAGCGAATACTCTAAGGAGAAGGAAAGCCGGGACAAGACCCAAGAATGGTAAAGGATGATAGCTTACATTCTTTAGGGTCTTGTAGGAAAAGCCAGACTCTAAAATACCTGTCCAGCCCGCCTCTCCTCAAACTGCTGTGGGAGATAGGGAGGTGGCAGGGCTGTGACCCCACATCCTGGACCCACGGTGCCGCGTCCCTTACTGAGACTGAGAGGCCTGGCTTTACCGCCACAACCAAAGGGGTGAATATTTGAAGACGGGGCTCCAGGTCCTCTTCCTTTTTTGGATTCCGTCACCAATTTTCATTCCCTTCAGCAGTTAGCCCAGAGGTGGGAGCCCGAGCCCAGTCAGTCTGTCCTCAAAGGGGACCCCCTGTGCTACCACACACACACCTTAGTGCAGTGTCACCATGAAAACCCCACACATGTGGCAAGGGCTTTGACAAGATCATTAGCTGTTCACAAAAGTCACCTCTGGGCGTTCAGGACTGACCTCTCCCAGAGCCCAGGAACTCAAGCAAGGTAGGAGTCACACGTGAAATAGTGTCACATCCCACACCTGCCCCGCTGCCCCAGACAGGCACCCTTACACCTAGAAACCCACCTGTAAATAACTAATGGCCTCCATGGGAGCCTCTTCCTGGTTGCCATTGCCTAATTCTGTGTGACCCAAGGAGGAACTATGGAACGCGTGATTACAAAGTACATTTGCAGGGCTCCTGGCCGGCTCAGTCGGTAGACCACAAGACTCTTGATCTTAGGGTTGTGAGTTTGAGCTGAGGCATGGAACCTCCTTAAAAAAAAAAAAGTACCTTTGCAATTTTGTTAACGTTCATAACAAGATAGACACTCTTAGCAATCTTGGGGAAGGGAGTGACTCCATTTGTGACCTTCCGGCTACACTGATGGCCCAGTGTCTGCCAGTGAGCCCATGATTTCTGTGCGGGCAGGTGAGGGAGGAGCAGGAGTCATGGAGCCTTCTCTTCCCTTGGACTCTTCATTTCCACCACTTTAGAGAAAGATTTTTTTTTTTTTAAGTAGGCTCCACACCAGCTTTCCTGAAACACTAATCTCGCATCATAGTCCCATTTGAAGACTTATAGTTCTTAGACTTCCCAGCTCTTCAACCATCTTAAACTTCCCATCCTGGCCTCACTTTACATCTCACTCTTCTCCTGAAATTCCCACTATGGAGTCTCTTTTCCAACCTCCCCCTGCTCCTAGAACAAGCTCTGCTTTCCCCCCAAGCCCTCATTTTGCTCCTCTTCCCAGGGAAGCTTTCTTATCTCCAACAATACTTGTAAGTCCTTGAATGCTCAAGATTCACCACTTCCCTAAAACTGTCTTTTTAAAAAATTTATTTATTGAGAGAGTGAGTGAGAGCATGAGAGGGGAGACGGTCAGAGGGAGAAGCAGACTCCCTGCAGAGCCAGGAGCCCGATGCGGGACTCGATCCCGGGACTCCAGGATCATGACCTGAGCTAAAGGCAGTGGCTTAACCAACTGAGCCACCCAAGCGCCCGCATAAAACTGTCTTTGATTAATCTCACGCCATGAAAATCTTCTCATTGACTTGGGATCCTTGGCACTTATGAAGACCCCATCTTCTACAGGCTGTCTTGGAACTCTGTACATTTCTTGCAGTAGATGACACTTATTGAGCACCTTCTACATACACTGAGCCAAATATTTTACATCCAATTTTTTCATTCAATATCCACTAAAATTCTATGTGGTCTGTGCCATTATTATCCTTGCTTGGAATATAGGGAAACTAAAGTATAAAGAAGTAAGACACTCGCTCATACAGCAATTGAAGGGTTGACACTGGCTTGGAATCCAGACCTTTCTACTTCTCCCCATGGTTAGTAGTCCCCCGTCACTGGAACATAACACCTTCTCCACTCTATTTCTCTTCTTTTCACCATTGCTGTTACTAAGGCCGTGACTAGTAAGACTATAAAATAGTAACACCCTGATTTATAGGAAGCAGCACAAAAAGCAATGTTTATCCACCCCAGCAAGTTTATACTCTACACTTGTTCGTATAAGCGGGCGCGCACACCCCCCTGCCCCCGGGGATGTGTGGTTACTCATCCTGGGGAAAAGCCAACGTCTCCCAACCTCGGAGGGGAAAAGCCAATGTCTCCCAACCAAAATGATATCTAGAATGAGAATAGGTCTGGTTGTGGGATGCCTGGGTGGCTCAGTCATTAAGCATCTTCCTTTGGCTCAGGTCATGATCCCAGGGTCCTCGGATCGAGCCCTGCATCAGGCTCCCTTCTTGGTGAGAAGCATGCTTGCTTCTCCTTCTCCCACTCCCCCTGCTTGTGTTCCCTCTCTGTATCTCTGTTTGTGGAATAAAATAAATAAAATATTGAAAAAATAGGTCTGGTTGCTTAATGCTGAGGAAATTAAAATAGAATAATAGTATTTAGAGAGCTGGTGTTTACGTTTATGTTGGGGTAGAAAAGGCAAACCAGGCCAGGAGGTAACCATGAGCTCCCAGGAAAATAGAAGGCAGGGCACCTGGGTGGCCTGCTTGGTTAAGCGTCTGCCTCTAGCTCTAGTCACAGTCCTAGTCACTGTCCTGGGTTCGAACCCAGCTTCGTCATCTTTGGGCTCCAAGCTTAGCAGAAGATCTCCTTGTTCCTTTCCTAGCTCTGGCTCTCTCTAGCTTGCTCTCTCTCAAAAAAAAAAAAAAAAAAAAAAGATCTTGGGGCACCTGGGTGGCTCAGTCATTAAGTGTCTGCCTGTGGCTCAGGTCATGATCCCAGGGTCCTGGGATCAAGCCTCATTTTGGGCTCCATGCTCAGCAGGAAGCCTGCTTCTCCCTCTCCCACTCCCCCTGCTTGTGTTCCCTCTCTTGCTGTGTCTCTCTCTGTCAAACAAATAGATAAAATCTTTAAAAAATTAAATAAGATCTTAAAAAGAAAACGAAAATAGAAGGCAGCCTATGGAGGTCAGCCTCTCATAGAGACGAAGGAGTCCTCTTGGCTTCCATATGGCCCAGCCCACAAAAAAAACTGCTTCTACTTATGTGTCCCCTTATTTGGGGATCTACTTGTTAGCTGCTAATTCAGATTCTGGAGATTCCAGGTTTCAGCTTTGTTTCTTTTCTCAAAGACAAGAGTAGCAGGCAGCCTCTAAATCTGTTTATTATAAGATAACCTGAAAATGTCTAAGATGTTGCTCCTTGTGGGGCTTGGGTCTAGCTGTGGAAAACAGGAAAAACCTACCCTGAAAGGCTCGAGACATATGAAGTGCCTGAGGAGTCCAAGGGAGCCTTCAAAGTCAGGACGTGGGATTGAAGAATGTGTAGGCTTTAAGTAGGAGAAAAGGGGAAGAAGGATTTCCCATACAGATGCAGTTTGGTCAAAGACAGGAAATGTCAAGGTGCTTTGAGAAGCATCAGAGATTGCAATAAAGAAGGAGTTAAAGGGGCGCCTGGGTGGCTCAGTCGTTAAGCCTTTGGCTCAGGTTGTGATCCCAGAGCTCTGGGATCAAGCCCCCCATCCAGCTCACTGCTTGGCAGTGAGCCTGCTTCTCCCTCCACCACTACCTCTGCTGTGTTCCCTCTCTAGCTGTATGTCTTTCTGTCAAATAAATGAATAAAATCTTAAAAAAAAAAAAAAAGGACTTCAATAATTCCCAGTCCTCAGGATCATTCTTGTTCATTAAATTTATGAAGTCCCTCTGAACCCCAATACTGAATTCCCACCAAGCATTCAGCATCCGTCGCCCAGGAAAACTCACATGATCTTCAGGAATGGGGCCTGAAGTGGATCAGTCACTTTTGACCATGAAATAGCACCCGGGTAACTCTTCCCAGAGAGCCGAGTAAAGGGGTTAAGATACTGATCAATCACACTCTTCCTCACCGTCTTGCTTGCTCTTTGTCTTCCAAGTTTCTTCCTGGATCCAGACCTAAAATCTTGCTGTTCATCTTGACTCCACACCAAACCAATTGTCAAGCCCTCTTGACTGGGCCTCCGTAGTATTTACAAAGTGTATTCCCCACCCTCCGCTCCTGCTGCCCCACTCCAAGCTACAAGACCCTGCCAACAGCCTCCTTTGCCTCCGACAATTTGTAAGTGTCTTTTGTCTAATTCTTATCTTTGGAATGACTGAACGAATACCTTCCACTCTCAGTTCTCTAATTGCCAACGTAATAGCCAGCTACCAGCTTGCTCAAAGTACAGTCGCCAGACTCAAAGTATCAGTATGGCTTAGAAGCTGATTAGATACACGAATTCTCGAGCCCCGCCCAGACCTGCTGAATTCTGTAACTAGGGCCAAGCAATCTGTTTACACAAGCCTTCCAGGTGCTTCTGATGCACCCTCAGATTTGAGAAGCTCCACCATAAAGCAGCCCATAGTACTCTGTAAGCAATTAACGAGCTAAATCTTTCAAGAAACATGTACCTATGTTCATGGCAAATTTCTACCTGTCCATACCTTAAACCAGTGTGCCTCCTTACGTGGGGGCCCCAGGACCATACAACATACGCAGGTCAACACTATTGCTAGAGGGAATACATCCACCTACATCCCACTGTGATGGTCTACGCGTATGTAGACCTTTATAATTAATAAAACACTAATTCTGGGGTGCCTGAGTGGTTTAGCCATTGAGCATTTGCCTTTGGCTCAGGTCATGATCCCAGGGTCCTGGGATGGAGCCCCGCATGGGGCTCCCTGCTCGGCAGGAAGCCTGTTTCTCCCTCTCTCACTCCCCCTGCTTGTGTTCCCTCTCTAGCTGTGTTTCTCTCTGTCAAATAAATAAAATCTTTAGAAAAAAAATTAAAAATAAAGAAAACACTAATTCATTTGGAAGTGTTATCGGTGATTGTGGGGGCAGTTGCACAACCCCAGGAATATGTGAAAAAACGCTGATTCATACACTTTAAACAGGAAGATGGTATGGTATTGGAGTTACTTCTCAACACAACTGTTACTTTTTCTTTTTAAGCATTCCTGATAATGCAGCAATTCCCCCTTCCTGCAGCCGTCTGCCTGCACGGACACCAGGGGGCATGTCAAGAACAGCAGGGCTGTTGAGAGTCTTGAACCAGAGGGGCACCCAGGGGGCTCAGCCGCTTAGTTATGTGACTCTCAGTTCCGGCTCAGGTCATGATCTCAGGTCACAGGATTGAGCCCCAAATGCAGCTCAGCGCAGAGTCGGCTTCTCCCCCTCCCTCTGCTCCGTCCCCCACTCTCTTTCTCTCTCATAAATAAAATATTTTCTTTTTTTTAAGATTTTATTTATTTACTTGCCAGAGAGAAATACAGCTAGAGAGAGAACACTAGCCGGGGGAGTCTCCACGAGAGGGAGAAGCAGGCTTCCTGCTTAACAGGGAGCCCGATGCGGGGCTGGAACCCAGGCCTCCGGGATCATGACCTGAGCCGAAGGCAGACGCTTAACGACTGAGCCACCCAGGGCCCCCTCATAAATAAAATCTTAAAGAAAAAAAATTACTCCCTCTCCCTTAACCCCTCTCCTGCCTCGCTTGCATGCACCTAGTCGCTCTCTGGGGGGGGCGGGGGGAGCCTCAAACGAAACAACACACACATCCATCAACAATGGATGGACCAATTAACTGTGATATCTTAGTGCAATGAAATATCAGGCAGTGACAAATGTGAATAAAGCAAGTCACAAAAGAATATATAAACTATGATTCATGGGGTGCCTGGGTGGCTCAGTTGTTAAGCGTCTGCCTTCGGCTCAGGTTATGATCCCGGAGTTCCAGGATCGAGCCCCGCATCCGGCTCCCTGCTCAGCAGGAAGCCTGCTTCTCCCTCTCTCACTCCCCCTGCTTGTGTTCCCTCTCTCACTGTGTTTCTCCCTATCAAATAAATAAATAAAATCTTTGAAAAAAAATATAAACTATGATTTCATATTGTTTAGGGATCTGTACAAGGGGAAGGCAGGGAAACAATGTGACCGTCAGGAGAGTGGTTTCCTCAAGGGTGGGAAGGGGACTGTGAAGAGAATAGGACAGAAGAGAATTAATCTCTGGAGTGCCAGCAATACTCTATTTCTCAACCGCAGTAATGGGTACATGGCAATTCCCTTTATAACAATGTACTCTGTTGTGTATATATGCTCTAGGCACTGTTCTCTATATATTATATTATACAACAAAACACATTTGTAAAAAAAGATTTTATTTGACACAGAGAGAGAGCACAAGCAGGGGGAGCTGCAGGCAGAGGGAGAAGCAGGCTTCCCATGGAGCAGGGAGCCCGACACAGAGCTGGATCCCAAGATGCTAGGATCGTGACCTGAGCTGAAGGCAGGCGTCCCTAAAAAACATTTTAAAATGACAACAATTTGGGGCATCTGGCTACTCAGTCAGCACAGCGCATGACTCTTGATTTCAGGGTTGTGAGTTCAAGGCCCATATTGGGCCTAGAACTTTTTTTTTTTAATAAATAAAATGAGAAAAAAGTCTTATTAACACCTAATGGTTTGAGGGGATCTTTATAAATTTCCTCAGTGGACAGTACAACTATAATCTCAGAGGACCCGTACCTTCTGTGGGGAGGAGCTTAAAAAAGGGTTCTCATACTCAAAAAGAAACCTCTGCCTTAAATGCAAGTTGAAAAATGTAGGGACAGGGTGCCTGGTGGTTCAGTCGTTAAGCGTCTGCCTTTGGCTCAAGTCATGACCCTGGAGGCCCAGGTTCGAGGCCCAGGTTTGAGCCCCAGGTTTGAGCCCCAGGTTTGAGCCCTGCATCCGGCTCCCTGCTCAGTGGGGAGTGGGGAGCCTGCTTCTCTCTCTTACTCCCTGTGCTTGTGCTCCTCTTTTGCTGTCTCTCTGTCAAATAAATAAAATCTTAAAAAAAATATATATATATATATACATATACATATATATATATGTATATTTAAGGTAGTGACCAAAGATGAATGCAATTATGTACCCAAGCCTGGATCAGAAAATCCCATAACCTCTTAAAAGAATCCCCAGATGCTCATCTTTCTTCTCAGCTCAATTAACATAGCCTTTCCCTGCCAGCCTTAATTATTCCTCCCAAGGGTCTCTCTCTGTCTCTAGGTCTCTCTAGCTCTTCCTTCCAAGCTTTTCTCAATGAATCCTCTCAGCCCTAAGGCAGGGCATTCTTTTGTGTGGTCTACTTTCCCAACGGTTGGTGGAAATAAAATTAAAGTGTTTTTTGGAGCAGGGGTTCCCAGCTTCCAGCTTATTACTCATCTCCCAAATAATGTCTTTTCTCTTTGTTTCTCTCATTTGCAGGAGAAACAATGCCCTGGGGATTAGGGGGAGGAGGGAGCGCATGAGGTTTTTGTTTTGTTTTGTTTTTTGTAAGAGCATGAGATTTTAATCTGGCCCCCAAGAAAAATGAAAAACTGTCCTTCCTTGAATCCCTGTTTGCCATTCACAATGAGAAATTTCTCACCTCTGGAAAGTATGGGCGCAAAACGGACATAATTATAACACAGGGTGACAGGGACACAGAAATAGACCCTCAAGCCTCTGCCCTAAAATCTAGTTCTTGGTGTTTCAGAGAAGAGTGATTCCCAAGTCTCTAGCTCCTAGTGCCCGGAGAAGTGTAAAAATGGCCACTCACAGGGCCAGAACAATCTCCGAGGCAGAGCAAATCCCCAGGACTCCAGGCCCTGCACAGTTCCGGTTCCCCTGCATCCCAGCTGACCCCTCCTTGTCTGTCACACTTGTTGGGGGGGGGGGAGGAAAGCAGTCCCCTCCCCACCCAGAAGTCTTATTCTTTTTTTTTTTTTTTTTTTAAGACTTATTTATTTATTTGACAGTGAGAGAGAGAGAGAGAGAGAGGCAGGCTCTCCATCTGAGCAGGAAGCCTGATGAGGGGCTTGATCCCAGGACCCTGAGATCTTGACTCCAGCTAAAGGCAGACGGTTAAGCCACTGAGCTTCTCAGGTTCCCCAGAAGTGTTATTCCATGCAGATGATAAGAAAGGAATTTTTCCTTTTCTTAAATCCTCATAAATTAATTTCAAAAGATGTTCTAACAAAGAAGGCAGAGAGGTATGGCCATCCATCAGTGCGGTATAGGAAATTGTTCTAGAAGCATGCACCCATGGTTTTGGACTTCGTTTTAAGAGTTTGGGAATTGATGGGAAAGCAGTCTCATCTTTCTCCAAGTAACCTTATTTCCACTGAGGCCGGCTCTATGGGGAAAAAATATTTTCCTGGGAGATTGCCACTCACTTCTGCAAATTCCCTGGCTTGGATAGGATGAATGAAGCAAAGAAATGGAATTCTGGATCCCCATCCCGGGCAGGGGGATGACCTCTCTATGCCATTGGCTAATTAGAATAGAAATGTATCTTGTGCGGTCTAGAAAATGTGTTCCTGTTTTTGCAAACTGAAGCATTTTGTGAAAAGACCTGGGGAAATCTTACTATTAAAAAAGCAGGCTCACCAACCGGCAGACAACAAAATCTCTCTGGCTAACACAATGATTGTAAATTTTTGGAATATGAATGTCTTGGTGAGTGGGAGAGGGATGCACAGGCTCCCTAATTCCCCCAAATTCCCCGTTCTCCATTGCATTTCCCCTGGCTGCTTCACACATTTCATTTTGCTTGTCAGGTGCCCGAAGGTTTTTAAGTATGCCATTGCTATTTAAAGAAACCATCATATGCATATTATATATTATATATGTTATATATGCAGCAGTCATTTTACTATATGAATAATCATTCTGAACTATTTATAAATCTGGATTTGCACATATGGAGTTTTCTGAACACAGTTACACTCTCTTCTTTTTTCCCAAACAATTCTGTCATCCCATTCCAGGAACGAAGTTTGGATGAGAATTCATTGCCTCCCCTTATTCTAGTCTTCTTGCTGTCTTGCAACCTTACCGAAGCTGCCAAACTTAGGCTTCAAACGTGGGCGATTTCCACTTGGAAGAATAGGATGGTTGTTTCCTTTCCATCAACAAGTGAGAGGTGAACCTTGCCATGGAAAGATCGCAGAAACGGTCGCTCTGGACCCAGAGGCCTGGTGAGTGCCAGCAACCATCCCCCAGCTGTCCTGGGTCAGGTAGGTGTGCGTGGACCACGGCAGAGGAAAGATCAAGATCAGCTGGCTGGGCTCCCAGGGCAGAGTGGGAAAGCCAGCGAATGACCCCACAGCCGACTACTCATGCAGAAATCATTTTTATTTGGGGGGGGAGGAACCAGTCACTCTATGTTGCCCCCGGGGGGCTGTTGCGCCTATGTTTCAAGCTCACCCTTAGATGGTGCTAGAGAAGAGCTCCTAAATCCTAAGAGGCTTTCTAATGAAAAACATCGACAGAAAGCACTGGGTCGCTCTGGGACACAGCCTCACTTCCTTCCTCACCGTGTGAGAAGCTGAGCCGGCCACCTTGCTCACCTCCCCGGGCACTGGGACCTTCACATCTCCGGGGCAGTGAGGGCTCTGGTAAGAGAGGGAACATGTAACCTGTTTCAGGCACTTTTGTAAGGACAACTAAGTCTAACCCAGGGCCTGGGACCAACACCCCACCTACCAGCCAGGAGATACACTTTTTTTATTCCAAGGGCAATCTCTACTCACCGTCTTCAGAGTTATTCAGGAAAGGAGACCATGGAATGAAATTTAATGGGAGCAATTTTTCATGACCAGATGCCAGAAAGTAATGTACATAGAATTCTTTCTGTGACTCCAATCAAATAAATACATATTATTGAGCATCGACTAGGTCTTACTCAAAGAGTAAGGGAAATTCTTATAATCTTGTAGGGGTGAGGCAAACATGCACAAGATTACATTATTTAACAGAGTGATGTGTTCTAATGGAGGCAGCAATTGCTTTCTGATTATTATCTTTTGAATCCAAGTACTAGTCCTAAGACAGGGTAATTAGTTCCAAAGGAGGGCAAGCTCATGCTTCACTTTATCATGCTTCATGATAGAGTGGTATTTGAATGTGTCCCCAAGAGGACAGGCAGAGTTGCCACAAGTGGAGACGGGAGAGTGAGACCTTCCCAACAGGAAAATTGCAGGGGCCTGCACACACAGGACACATTTTGGGAATGATAAGAAAATCACAGATAACAATTTCATGTCCAAAATTCAACTCTAAAAAGGAGGGAGGAACACCCGTGTGGCTCAGTCAGTTGAGTGTCTGACTGTTGTTCTCAGCTCAGGTCTTAATCTCAGGGTCATGGGTTTGTGTCCCAAGCTGGGCTCCACCCTGAGAGTGGAGCCTACATAAAAAGAAATTAAAAAATAGGGGCACCTGGGTAACTCTGTTGGTTAAGCAACTGCCTTCTGCTCAGGTCATGATCTCAGGTCCCTGCTCATCAGAGAGCCTGCTTCTCCCTCTCCTTCTGTCCCTTCCCCTTCCTAGTCTCATGTGTGCGCTCTCTCTCTCTCTCTCTCTCTCTCTCTCTCTCTCCAATAAATAAATAAATATTTGAAAATCAAATAAATAAATAAAAACAGAGGGGTGCCTGGGTGGTTCAGTTGGTTGGGCGTCAGACTCTTGGCTTTGGCTCAGGTTGAGATCTCGTGGGTCGTGAGACTGGGGCCTGTGTTGAGCTCCCTACTCCAGGGGGAAGTCTGCTTGAAGATTCTCTTCCTCTGCCCCTCTCCTACTTGTGCTCATGAGCACATGCTCTCTCTCCTCCTTCTCTCAACGAAATAAATAACTCTTTAAAAAATAAAATAAAACAGAGAGAGAGAGAGAGAGAGAGAGAGAGAGAGAGAGAGAGAAAACCAAAGCCAAAATTCAAAGCAAAACAAGCCATTAATTGTTGGTGAAGTGGAACCTTCATCCTGGGACTTGTCCCTGGAAGATGTGGGGCCCACCCAGGACTTTGGGCTTCCTTCTGTTATCTGTAGGGACCATCCAGGGCATTTAAATGGGAGAGAGGCATCATCAGATCTGTATTTGGGGAAAAGGCTGATAGTTTGCCAGAAATGATGATTGATGGAGTATAGAGAGTGAGAGTCTAGGGGCCAGGAACCCAGCTAGGAATACTAATCCAGCAGAAACACGATACGGGGCAGAAAAAGAACATGGGCCTGAATGGAAGGAAGGGGAGGGGGTGTGCTCTATTCATTACGCAGCCATGAGAATGACAGATGTTAGTGGTGGGGACCAGCCACAAGCACGAACCCTCAGACCACTTGTCTTTGGTCACTACTGAATTGAAATAAAGAACACTGATGATTCCATACTCTATCTGTGTGTGGCTTTGGGGAGAGCCCTCTACTTTTATGCTCATTTCCAAGGCTCCATGAGGTACTTGGAACAAGTCTGATATCTGTGGGATTTGGCCATCTTGCAAATATGTTCAGTGATCAAAAAGAGTCACCACTATTGAAGAAACAAAGAGCTTGAAGTACATTTACCACCTAGAATGAGTCAGCAGAAATACATGCATTAAAATTAACACCAAAAACAATGTACTTAATAGTAGAAATAAGGGCTCCTGGCTGGCTCAGTCAGTGGAACATGCCACTCTCGATCTCAGTAAGTTGGAGGCCCACATTGGGTATAGAGATTACTTAAAAATAAAATCTTTAAAAACATAGTAGAAATAATTACCAATAACTTCTGCATCCCTGGGCCTGTATGCATGCACACATCTATTCATGTTTGCTCAAGAAGTGACTGCACCCCTGTATGCTGTCCGCCCGCTTTGGACCCTCAGAGCGATTCGTAGCAGAGCTCACCCGATAGGCACTGAAACAGCACACAGTTTGACTTCATCCTCCAGCCTCCATGGACTAAGATGTCATCGCGTGACTGAGTTCTTTGTAATGGAATGTTAGAAGAGATGATGTCCCCTCCTTCTACACCAGGCCCATAAAATCCACCCACAAGCAGTCCCTCATGTTCATTTTCCTTCTTTCACCTTGACACAGCTAAGCATGGTGGCTTTCCAAGTGAGGGCTTGAGGACAGAGTCATTAAGACAGAAAAAGCCCAGGTCCCAAAATTACCACTTGGAGAACTGCTTGCCAATAAGGAGCATGCATTTTGCCTTTTACTTGGGCTAGAAACAAACTTCAGTGGCTTTAGAGCCAACCCACAACTGGGAGTTTGTTCAGTACAGAAGCTAACCTTAGCTTACTTCTTACAACGCTCATTCTACCTTGTATTAGATTCATCTATGTACTTTTAGAAAATCCCTCTTTTGGGCACCCCTGGGTGTCTCGGTCGGTTAAACTTTCAGCTCCCGGTTTCAGCTCAGGTGCGATCTCACATTTTATGGGAGCATCAGGCTCCACACCCACCAGAAAGAAAATCCCCCTTTTGGACTGTAAACACCCCATTTTTATTTATAGTTGCTCAAATGGTTTCTAAGACTGTCAAAGAGACTTCAGAGTCTCTGGGATCAAGCCCCACTGAGTAGGGAGCCTGTTTCTTCCTCTCCATCTGCCTCTCTCCCTGCTCATGCTGTCTCTCAAATAAATAAATAAAACCTTAAAAAAAGAGAGAGAAAGACTTCAAATGTAGATAAATTGCCATCCTCTTTAAACATATGTAAAGTTATCCAGCCACTCAGTCATATGAGGACAGATTGCGTGATGGTACCAATGCCTGAATTCCTAGTTTTTGAGATCTAAGACATTTTGTCTGTCTAGAAAGACAGTAAAGCACAACATCCTTGAGCTATTAAAAAAGAAAAAAGTTTAATCCTATAGTAAGCTATTTTACCTACAGCAAGAGCTAAATAACAGCCTATTATATTTTACTAATGCAGTCCTGGCTCGTGCTGTGTGACCTTGGACAAGTCACACAGCTGCTCTGGGTCCTTGATTTCTCAATGACATCATGAAAGGCTGGACTATATAATCCCTGATGTCTTGTGCAGCCCTAACATCTCTGGCATCTACTGCCCAGGGAACCAATCCAGAGAAATAGGCACATTAGGTACAGTGGACCATTGATGGTTCTTTCAAAATAAATTATGTTTAAGATTTCCAACCTTTAATGAAAGTAAAGCCTAATAAAACACTATACTAAGTTTTAATTTTAAGTGACAAAAGTTAATTAAGATTAATTTTGGATAGAGCCACTTAAAAGAATCTTTTCTCATAATAGGTAAAAATGGCCATCCTAGGGGTGCCCCGGTGGCTCAGAAGGTTAAGCCTCTGCCTTCAGCTCAAGTCATGATCTTAGGGTCCTGGGACTGAGTCCCACATTGGCCTCTGTACTCAGCAGGGAGCCTGCTTCTCCATCTTTCTCTGCCTGCCTCTCTGCCTCTTTGTGATCTCTCTCTCTGTGTGTCAAATAAATAAATAATTTTTTAAACTTTTTTTTTTTAAGATTTTATTTATTTATTTGACACACAGAGAGAGATCACAAGCAGGCAGAGAGAGAGGAGGAAGCAGGCTCCCTGCTGAGCAGAGAGCCCGATGTGGGCCTCGATCCCATGACCCTGAGATCATGACCCGAGCTGAAAGCAGAGGCTTTAACCCACTGAGCCACCCAGGCGCCCAATTTTTTTTTTTTTTAAGGCCATCCTAATTTAAAATGCATTTCTGGGGCACCTGGATGGCTCAGTCATTAAATGTTTGCCTTCAGGGGCGCCTGGGTGGCTCAGTTGGTTAAGCAACTGCCTTCGGCTCAGGTCATGATCCCAGAGACCCGGGATCGAGTCCCACATCGGGCTCCCTGCTCGGCGGGAAGCCTGCTTCTCCCTCTCTCACTCCCCCTGCTTGTGTTCCCTCTCTGGCTGTGTTTCTCTCTGTCAAATAAATAAAAATCTTTTTTAAAAAAAAAAAAAATGTTTGCCTTCAGCTCAGGTCTTGATCCCAGGACCCTTGATCCTGGGATCAAGCTCTTCATTGGGCTTCCTGCTCAGCCGGAAGCCTGCTTCTCCCTCTCCCACTCCCCCTGCTTGTGTTCCCTCTCTCGCTGTCTCTCTCTCTGTCAAATAAATAAATAAATCTTTAAAAAATAAATAAGCTGCATTTCTTTGATTATTAGTGAGGGTACACACTCCTAGCTATTTATTAGCCATTTGTATTTCTTCTTTCATAGGTCACTTTAAAGATTAGAACACTTGCGGGAGGATCTCAGAAGGGGACAGGACTGCCTGGATCTCTCCACCAGGGGCCAACTAAAGGGGCCTAAAGTATCTTGCCCACAGCCATGGGCTCAACGGACTGAATTATAGGAGTCCTCACACTGGTCCGGCTCTGTGCCTCCCAAAGCACTCCTGCCTTTCATCATGTCCTCCTTTCAGTGGAATAAAAGTAGCTGCCAAGATAGCATTGTAGGGGTCCATATTTATTCTTTCTGTGACAGCCGCATCCAATTTTCTCAGCTGAGAAGTCAAAGGGGTTACAAATTCCACTCAGGACCTAGAAACCCAGCTGGGCTGTTGAGCTTCCTTCTGCTTCTCCATGAATAGAGATTCTGCAGACAGGCCCTACGCCAACAACACTGCTAATGATGGACGAGGCAGATGGGTCCTCAAACTCCACTGGCCAACGAGACCCTGGTTTTGCCTGGCTAACTCTCGTGCAAAAAGAAATTTGTTTTTAAAGATTTTATTTGGGCGCCTGGGTGACTCAGTTGGTTAAGCGACTGCCTTCAGCTCAGGTCATGATCCAGGAGTCCCAGGATCGAGCCCCACATCGGGCTCCCGGTTAGGCAGGAGGCCTGCTTCTCCCTCTCTCACTCCCCCTGCTTGTATTCCCTCTCTGCCTGTATTTCTCTCTGTCAAATAAATAAATAAAATCTTAAATAAAAAAAAAAAAACTGAGGGAAAAGGAAATTCTTTTTTCTTTTTTTGAATATTTTTTTTTTATTTATTTATTTGTCAGAGAGAGAGAACTCAAGAGAGCACAAGCAGGGGGAGCAGCAGGCAGAGGGAAAAGCAGACTCCCTGCTGAGCAGTATCCTGGGATCAGGACCTGAGCTGAAGGCAGACACTTAACCACTGAGCCACCCAGGCACCCCCGCAGAGGGAAATTCTGACGAGGACTCTCGGCAAAAACTGCCCAGTAGCCAGTGCCTCCCCCAAAACCCCAGTTGAAATCAAGGAAACATTATTAGCAAGAGTGTTGTGTGATCGCTGTCACTGGGACAGGGAGTCCTGTCCAAGAAAGGAGTGTCCTTGATCTTCTGAGAAAAGGGTCTTGTCCTTGCGGAAGCCCGTGTCTGGGACGGCGGTCACAGGCAAGGGCAGCTGGCCCTGGAGCTCTGCTCGGCCACACACAAATGTGTGTTCACGGTTCACAGCGTCACCGTGGTTTGCGTGACTTCCTGGCTGCGTCAGAGAGGGTGCCTGTTTCGACTTCCATGTAGGCACAGCCACCAGCACGGAAAGCCACGGCAGGGGGGGGGGGGGCACCCACAGATGCACCCAAAAACGGGAATGTAAAAACGCATCCCAAAGACAACGTCCAGCTGAAGATGACCAGACCCCTAGGAACCTTTCAGTGGGAAACGTGTGCATGTTTGTGTCAAGAGGAACCACACACCCAACCCTAAAAGGCCAAGATCAACAACCAAAAAGTCCATGGAAAACAGCGCAGGGCAATGTAGCAAGTATGTAGCAACGTGACCCGATTTGGTTCAGTAGAGAACAACATGGAATGACGCACAACAAACGATAAAACTCTTGCATTTTGCTGACATTGAGAAAACAATTCTCAAAGGCTGAGTCAAACCCAGAAATGTCTCTGTGTTCTCTATTCCAGCTCCTGCCCAGCCCCCCGATTTGTTTCCCACAGCACGAATTCATTCGCTGATCCATTCTTTTTTTTGAATATTTTTTATAAGATTTTATTTATTTCACACAGAGAGAGATCACAAGTAGGCAGAGAGGCCGACAGAGAGAGAGGAGGAAGCAAGCTCCCCACTGAGCAGAGAGCCCCACGCGGGCCTCAATCCCAGGACCCTGAGATCATGATCTAAGCTGAGGGCAGAGGCTTTAACCCACTGAGCCATCCAGGTGCCCCACTGATCCATTCTTTTTTTTTTTTTTTTTTAATATTTTATTTATTTGACAGAGAAAGAGAGATCACAAGTAGGCAGAGAGGCAGGCAGAGAGAGTGCAGGAAACAGGCTCCCTACTGAGCAGAGAGCCCTATGCGGGCTTTGATCCCAGGACCCTGAGATCATGACCTGAGCTGAAAGCAGAGGCTTTAACCCACTGAGCCACCCAGGCGCCCGACCACTGATCCGTTCTTTAGAAAAGCAGCATCCTCATCCTCATCCCCTCTCTCTCCCACCCCCAACACATATTAGCCAAAGAAAAATGATCAGAATTAAAGGAAATATTTGTTGAGTGCCGACTGCAGCCACTGTACCAGGAGGCTTGCAGGTGAGGAGTAACAAAAAGGTCACAATCCTCTGCACTGAGAGCAGCCAGGCCGGGAAGGTCCAGGGACGGAGTGACAATCACAAGCAAGATGGGGCTGTGGGGTGGAGGGGGGCACCAAGTTCCCATCCCTGCTAAATTCTAGGCAGCAGTTGCTGCGGACTCTCTACCTGTTTGGTCAGCCTGTTGAACAAACAGAACTTGGGATAATTTGTATGCACAGAAGTAAACCTTCCTTGACCCACGAAACCCCCTCTGACTTAAACAAATAAACAGCTTTTTTATTGAAACAAAACACAGAGAAAAATGCAAAAATCTTAAATATACAGCTTGATGAATTTTTTACATTTTTAAAAATATTTTATTTATTTATTCGACAGAGAGAAACACAGCTAGAGAGGGAACATGAGCAGAGGGAATGAGAGAGGGAGAAGCAGGCTTCCCGCAGAGCAGGGAGCCCAATGCGGGCTTTGATCTCAGGACCCTGGGATCATGACCTGAGCCAAAGGCAGAAACTCAACCACTGAGCCACCCAGGCGCCCCAATTTTTTACATTTGTATACACCCACGAAACCATCACCCAGATCAAGAACCATTTAGCCTTGGAGCACATCAAGTTGATATGGGAATAGAATGGCAGGAACAGAATCTGGTTAGACCTCTAATGTGCCCTTTAAAAACTGTGTCATTGTTGATTTTATTTCGATGTTTAGAGAGAGTTTATTCTTTTTTGTGAGCAGGAGGAGGGCAAAAAGAGGTCCACTCAAGCAGGCACACAGACGCTCATTCAGAATGGAATCTTCTACTTGTTTCGGAGTCTTTCAGGACCCCTAACATTTAAGAGATGTTTTACAAAGCATTCAGGCTCCCAACTACTGCTGCCACATATTTGCATCTCTCATTAGGAACAGGGTGTGAAAGCAGTTTAATTTTTATATGTAATCTGGGTGCCTTCTCTTGCATAATACCACAAACTTAATTCCCGCCAACTTTTTTTTTTTTTTTTTTTTTTAAGAGCCATTTCTTTTCTATGGTAGAACAGCATTGGCAGGGAGCCTGGGTGGCTCAGTTGGTTGAGCAACTGCCTTCGGCTCAGGTCATGATCCCGGAGACCCAGGATCGAGTCCCACATCAGGCTCCCTGCTCAGCAGGAAGCCTGCTTCTCCCTCTCTGGCTGTGTTTCTCTCTGTCAAATAAATAAAATATTTAAAAAAAAAAAAAAAGAACAGCATTGGCAGGCAATATTATTTTCAGGTATTCAATTCTCCCTTTCCAGCTTTGTCTTAGAATTCAGCTTTTTTAATTTAATTTTATTTATTTATTTGTCAGAGAGAGAGAGAGAGCATAAGCACAGGGAGCAGCAGGCAGAGGCAGAGGGAGAAAGAAGCAGGCTCCCCACTGAGCAGAGAGCCCCAATATGGGACTTGATCGCAGGACCCTAGGATCATGACCTGAGCTGAAGGCAGATGCTTAACCGACTGAACCACCAGGTACCTCTTGTCTTAGAATTCAAATGAACAGGATAAAAAGAAAACAAACTTGAGGGGCACCTAGCTGACAAGTCAGAGGAGCAGATGACTCTTGATCTTGGGGTCATGAGTTTGAGCCCCGAATCATTAAGTAATTAAGAGATTACTTAAATGAATAAAACGTAAAAAAAAAAGTACAGGACACCTGGGTGGCTCAGTCAGTAAAGTGTGTGCCTTCTGCTCAGGTCATGATCTCAGGGTCCTGGGATCGGATCCCACATCTAGATCCCTGCCCAATGGAGAGTCTGCTTCTCCCTCTGTCCTTCTCCCTGCTCATTCTCTCTCCTTCTCTCTCCCAAATAAATAAATGAAATGAAATTTTAAGAAGTAAAAACTTAAAAAAATAAAAATAAAACTTAGTACTTTAAAAAAAAAGCTAAACTAAACAAACAAACAAAAACCTCAGTTTGGAAACGATCCACATATCAGAACTGAACAGCCAGCTTTCTCCCAGAGCTGTGGATAGTATAAGATGATCTAATGTTAACCATATGATTCTTTATGTTGGTCAAGGATTAAGAGGTGCTCAAATTTTAAGCACTTACTATCTTACACCATAGAACACAGAAAAACTTTAGTTAGCATATTAATTCATGTAGTAGCTACAATTTTCTGCCAGCTTAGGACACCTCACAGAACATTTTTTCTTTTTTTCAGTTTATTTATTTATTTAAGATTTTATTTATTTATTTGTCAGAGAGACAGAGAGAGAAAGAGAGCGCATGCGCCTGCACAAGCAGGGGGAGCAGCAAGCAGAGAGCGAAGCAGGCTCCCCACTGAGCAAGAAATCATGTCGTGACATGAGCTCAAGGCAGACGCTAAACCTACTGAGTTACCTAGGTGTCCCTATTTATTTATTTTTAATAATCTCTACACCCATCATGGGGCTTGAACTCACGACCCCAAGATGCAAGAGTCACATGCTCTTCTGACTGAGCCAGCCAGGCACTCCCAGAATGTGTTTTTAATAAATGCTACATTTGTATTGAAAATTATGATAATACAAATGCTACATTTGTATTGAAAATTATGTATATTAAATGTAACATGCAAAAGCAAACAAGCAGTCTCTACAGTGATGCATTACAGACTGAGACATGTTGCTGATGAAATCATAATGCAAGGTAATTCAATTTTAGCTCTGTCAGCTGCAGTTCTCAGTTCATAGATTTTTTCCCAGCTGTGCCAAACTTGTAAAATTTATAGTCTTAAAATAGGAAAAAATTGGGGCACCTGGGTGGCTCAGTTGGTTGGGCAACTGTCTTAGGCTCAGGTCATGATCCTGGAGACCCAGGATCAAGCCCCACATCGGGCTCTCTGCTCAGCCGGAAGCCTGCTTCTCCCTCTCTCACTCCCCCTGCTTGTGTTCCCTCTCTCACTGTGTTTCTCTGTCAAATAAATAAATAAAATCTTAAAAAAAAAAAAATCAGAAAAAATGGAGAATTAGGCTGAAAGAGGATCCCAAAGATTGTTTTCCATTTTCCCATAGCACTTCGTCACTAACATGCTTGGGTGACATACATAATCACTCTACCTAAAATAAAAGGTTCAGGGGCGCCTGGGTGGCTCAGCCATTAAGTGTCTGCCTTCAGCTCAGGTCATGATCCTGGAGTCCTGGGATCAAGCCCCACATCGAGTTCCATGCTCAGTGGGAAGCCTGCTTCTCCCTCTCTCACTATGTTTCTCTCTGTCAAATAAATAAATAAAATCTTTAAAAATAAATAAATAAAATAAAAGTTTCACAATAAAATAAAAGGTCCGTGTGTCTTCCCTTATTGCAATTAAATCAATTAGCAATCCTAACCACTTAGTAGTGTAAGTGATCAGATTTCTGTGTACTTCTGCCAACGTCTGATTATCCTTCCCATTGCACACATCGAGTACAAAGGCAATCCTGAGCGTGCACCTGAATGAAGATATCAAGGATGTTCAGCAGGTCCTAGGAAAGATGCACTCAACCTCAATTGTTTCTGGGACCCCGAGAAAATCATTTCTTTATACTATACCTTATTTTCTCTATTTGCAAACCAATAAACAAGAATCGCTATTAAATGCCCACACGGTGCTCTCAGAGCTGTTAAGGGAACGTGTCATCTAATTACTAAGTTTTGTCATTGTGCCAAAATGTTGACAACTCCAATTCCAGTTTGTGGCCTCACCCAGCGAAATCAAAGAATTCTCGATAGTTACAAGAATAGACACTAATTGTTTGAGTAAGTTACTTGAGCAGTTTGGCCTTAAGCAGTAAGTGAAATTAAAAGTGAAATTTAAAAATAAAAAGTAAACAAGTGAAAAACCTCACTAGGCCTCGAAACTGAGAGAAGTTGTTCCAAATTTAGAAAACACTTGGACAGGGTTTTTGTGCTGTTTTCACATCCCTCCCAGAAGAAGGAAAAGCCTATGCTTGGTGTTACCGACATCTTTAGGAATAATGACTGGTGTTCAGGAAAACAGCAGTATCACATGATGTAAAGATCTGATTTTTGTGTTCTAACCCTCTTCCTTCTGGGGTGTGAAGAGTTAATTCTGGCTAAACTTCTAAACCTTTAACCCCACCCTCCTGGCTGGGAAGGGAATTTGGCTGTGGGCTCTGCAGCAGGGCCAGGGCAGGTCCCTCAGACTCCTCTGGGTCTGGGCTTATGTAAGAAATGTAAATGCTCTGGTTGGCCCATATAGAACTTTCCAGAAAAGCCTGGTTCAGCCCCAGTACCTTTTCTTTTTTTTTAATTTAATTTAATTTTATTTATTTATTTGACAGAGAGAGATCACAAGTAGGCAGAGAGGCAGGCAGAGAGAGAGGGAAGGAGACTCCCTGCTGAGCACAGAGCCCAATGCGGGCCTCAATCCCAGGACCCTGAGATCATGACCTGAGCTGAAAGCAGAAGCTTAACCCACTGAGCCACCCAGGTGCCCCCCAGTACCTTTTCAAAATAGGAATCACCTTCAAACTCTGGCTTAATAAGGCTTCAGAAAGCAGAGTGCCAGGCCCGATGTGCAGTTACAAACCAGTTCTGAGTAAGATTTATCTTGATCCCTCCTTCCCTTTTGAAATATTTATCAAGATAAGACAACCTATGAGGATGACCTTCAGCGGCACTAAGAACCACAGCCTCAGGCTATGGCTTGGCAGGAGAGTTAGCCTTCCATTCCAGGGTGGTGAAAGCCTGGAATGTAGCCAGTCTTTGTCGGCCCCACAGTCTGTGCTTACTTCCCTTGGAAAAGAGAATTGAAACTGGCTAAGAATATTCCTTCTCCACTTCCACTTCAGCCCTCAGTACTGAAGCTCTGGAAAGAGCTCTAGGTGCAGTAACTGTCCGGTCCCACAAATACAAAATAGTACTTGATGAAAACTGATATGTAGGAGCCTCACTTGAGACCAACATCCTTCCATTCTCCCCTCTCTCCGAATGTTTCGCCTTCCCTGCCTCCCTTTCCTCCCTGCCAGGAGAGGACTAGTTGCTTCTGGTAGCCCGTTTTCCTTCCTTCCTTTCTAACCCTCCCACTCTCTTCTCGCTCTGGCCGTGCTCCTCTTCTCTCAGCCCCACCCCTGCATGCCCAAGTCTTCCTCAGCTTCGGATCACTGAGTCTCATTTGGAAGAAGCACTGAGTGGGGTGTTCCATGAAGAAAGGGCCTAATGAGGAAATAGCCACTAGAGGGTGACATAATTACACACAAGCGTATTCCTTGGGGACCATAGGAGGCCGGAGTCAGCCAGACATCCACCTGTGGATGATATGTCTACCCACAATGTGCACACTCACACATGTGCTCTCTCTCTCTCTCTCACACACACACACACACACGCGCGCACACACACATGCACACACGCACACACACGTGCACACAAAGACTGACCTACCTGGGCTAGCAAATCAACCAGGGTCTTCAAGTGTTCTGCATGAAACCACACCTGGCCCTGCCCAATACTGCTCACAACACAGTCACTATTTCATTCCTTGCTAACCATTGTTTTCACGGACCCCTCCTTCTTCGGTGTCATATAGAAATTGCATCCTAGCAAGGTGGGACGATTAACCTTCACTATGAAGGCAGCAAAGCCCAGTGACTTAGAATGTGGTCTCCAGATCTAGACTAAGTTCAAATTCCAGTTCTGCTGACTGTCTGGTCTTGAGCAAGTCGGTTCTCTGTGCCATAGTGTCTTCATCTGTAAAATGGAACTTTCTTCATAGGGGGTATAGGTCAGCTGTTATGAAGAACAGATAAGTCCATTGATGCAAAGACCTTAAAAGAAAGTCTAATACACAATAACTGCTCCATGAATATTAGATATTTTCATTATGGTCAGGAAGTGTACTAGGAGGTCACATGCATTATCCCATTCAATTCTCCACAAACTCCCAAGACACAAAATCACTTGTCCCATTTCACAGACAAGAAAACCAAGAAAACCAAGGCTCCAACGAGTTATATAACTTGTCCAAAGTCACAGAGCTTATAAGTAAGAGTCAAGATTTTAAGCCAGAATCTGTCTGACTACAAAACCTATGTTCTTTTCACTTTGTCACTGGGGGTAGGGTGGGGAATGTAGTCATCATGAGCTTATGATCTAAAAGATAAAAGATGAGTGGGGGAAACATAGTTGTTGTTGTTTTTTGTTAAGATTATTTATTTATTTGACAGAGAGAGAGAGATCACAAAGAGGCAGAGAGGCAGGCAGAGAGAGAGGAGGAAGCAGGATCCCTGTTGAGCAGAGAGTCCAATGCAGGCCTCAATCCCAGGATCCTGAGATCATGACCTGAGCCGAAAGCAGAGGCTTTAACCCACTGAGCCACCCAGGCCCCAGTTTTTCGTTTTCTATATTATTTTTATTTTTCTAAAAAGGGAGAGCCTTTAGGACGTATAACTGAATAGAAATTTTATTTATTTTTTTAAAGATTTTATTTATTCATTTGAGGGGGGGGAGAGCACAAGCATGGGGAGAAGCAGAGGGAGAAGCAGCAGCAGACTCCCCACTGAGCAGGGAGCCCAACGCAGTGCTTGATCCCAGGACCTGAAGATCACGACCTCAGCTGAAGATAGATGCTTAACCGACTGAGCCACTCAGGTGTCCCCTAACAGAAGTTTTAAAGCAGGAGAAAGAGAACTGGGTAGTAGGAAGTTGCTCACCAGTGGTTGTTGGTGTTGCGATCCCAGGTCAGCGGCATCAACAGTACCTGGGAGTTTGTTAGGCCCAGTCCAGGCCCCACCCCAGACCTCCTGCCCCAGAAGGCTTCAAGGATGCATGCGCTTGTGATGCAGGCTCAAGTTTAAGAACCACTGCTCTAAGCAAAAGTGTGAGAGTTGGTGGTGAAAACATACATTGGATGTTCCTCTAGCAGGAGAGCAGGGTGGGATGTCAGGGACTGAATGGAAAATGCTGTTCTTCCTGACTTTCGGAGGAGACGAGGAGATGCGAGAGACAGATGGCTTGCTCTAACCGAAAGAAATGGTATTATGCATTCTCTCTTTTGCTACATTTCCGGTCCTTTAACCTGCATATTTTTAAAAAATAGGAAATAACATTTTTAAAAAATGTTTAACTGTCAGCAAATGTCTATCTATACAATTTGGGGGCACACCTGTGTGGTTTTCTTCTTCTTCTTCTTCTTTTTAACCACACAGCGCATTTATCAAAGAAAAAACAAAATAGCATTTATTAGATCTCTCCTATGGCCCTGCCTTAGGGCCCCCTCCGCCTGGGGAATTCACACAGCAGTTGTGTGAACAGGAATTACTTTCATTTCACAGATGAGGAAATTAAAGCTCAAAGAATTTCAGTCACTTTGCCAGAAGTCATGTGTCTATAATGGGAGAACTGGGATTTCAGTGCCCAACTTCAGACTCTGAGTCTGGTGGAGATTGAGCTCAAGAGGCTGGCTTGGAACAGAGGTGATCTAAGGAGTGCCCAAGTCCCAGGCACTCAAGGGAGACACACAGGGAAGCCACCCTCACCCCTGGGCCTCTTAGGCGGCCAGGCAGAACACTGAATGCCTCCTCTTCTCCATCCCTGTCTGGATGCATGCCATTCACCTTTCCTCAGAGAGCAGAGAATTGGGCGAATGACAAGAAAGACGGCCAAATAAGAACATTTTTTTCCCTTTTTAAAAAGATTTTATTTATTTACTTATTTGAGAGAGTGAGAGCGAGAATGAGCAGCAGGGAGGGGGAGAGGGAGAGAAGGAGAGAGAGAGAGAAGCAAACTCTACCGATGAGGGGCTCGATCCCAGGACCCAGAGATCATGACCAGAGCGGAAGGCAGACATTCAATCAACTGAGCCACCCAAGTGCCCCAAGAACATTTTTTTCCCCAATGGTTTGTAAAAACAGTAGCAAAGTCTAGGCCATGCACTCAAATTACCTGACTTTGGATATGAATTCCAATTCCAGATAAGTAGGAGTTAAAGTTTCCTTGTTCTTGAAGGGAAAAAAATTAGGTTTTTGGTTTTTTTTGTTTTTTTTTTTTCATTAACCTAACTGACTCAGGATGGAAGAACCTTAACTAAGTAGGACAACACAGGGCTGCTAGTAATACAGTGCTTTTATTTTTTTCTAAACAAGTAAGGAAAAACCCGCCTGTTCTCTAAGTAAGTTTCCACCCTATGTAATGACCTTCCTCCATCAACACCTACTCATCAACTCTAGGCTTTTCTATGGTGACCCTCTGAACGGAAACATTTTGTTTCTATCACTCTAATGGCACTAAATGCCAGGAAACATCCCACCAGTAAGAGCATGTGCCCTCCAGCTCACTGCTTGGTCCTAAAGGCAGAAACACCACTTCCGTATCTCTGTTTACTTCAAAGCGCAGAGCAAGCAGTGCACAAAAATTGTTTCCCGAAGTACTGACTGAAAATCTACCTTTTCCGGCCGTTCATTGCCTTGGAAACAGCTATATTTGCAACACAACTTCTTTTTTTTTTTTTTTTTTTTTTTTTTTTTTTTTTTTTTTTTTTTTTTTTTTTTTTTTTTTTTTTTTTTTTTTAGTTGCTCTATGTATCTGCTTTGTAACAAGTACCTAAGGTTTTGGGTAGTATTAACAAACGACAGCTGATATTTGAGATTATTCTAACAAAATATTTCTAATCCTTTGGTTAGGTGCCTGAAAATACGAAAACAGACATTAAAGTTAATGCTTGGGGCGCCTGGGTGGCTCAATGGGCTAAGCTAAGCACCTGCCTTCCGCTCTGGTGGTGATCCCAGGGTCCTGTGATCATATTGGCATAGTGCCCCCTGCTCAGTGGGGAGTCCGCTTCTCCCTCTCCCTCTTCCACTCCCCCTGCTTATGCTCTTTCTTTCAAATCTTTTTAAATAATAATAATAATAACTAGAGTTCATGCTGAAAACTTGCAAATTACAAATTAAAAATGGCAACCGGCTTCCTGAGAAGGGGGAGTGACCATTCATGGGGCGGGGTGGTGATCATTAGTCACACCCCCTTTGCTCCCATGAGTTTTTCCAGTTCGGACAACAAATTGTACAGCCGCCTTTCATGGGTGGCAGTGAGAGCAGGCAGGCACCCTGAAGGTCCGGGCACACTGCCTGCCCAACCCAGTCATCGCACTCTACGAATCTTGACACCTCATCAGGTGGTCTGGTGCTTTGTGTCTCAGCGGAAGAAGACAAAGACGTCTTCAGGGGAAACTGTCCAGTGTGAAAGGTGTTGGGGAAATTCCCCCTGGCGGGTTTGGAACTTGGAACCTGGCTGTGCTGCGACTCCCAGAGCAGCACCCATACACAGCCCTTACCCGAAGTCCTGGCACCTGACCACTAGGGGCGCTGTCACCAGCGATACGGTCAGGTCATGATACCAGAGTCCTGGGATCCACCCCCATTGGGCTCCCGCTTGGCCAGAAGCTTGCTTCTCCCTCTCTCACTCCCCCTGCTTGTGTTCCTTCTCTAGCTGTGTCTCTCTCTGTCAAATAAATAAATAAATGAAATCTTAAAAAAAAAAAAAAAAAAACAAGGTAGAGGAGCATCCAACCGGCAAGTACCTCCTACTGACACTAGGGCAGTTCCACCACTCCCAGATCAAGTCCCCACGGTCCCACCGGGTCCTGTGGCGCCAGCACAAGCCACGCCTCACCACCAAGAGGCCCAACACTTTCTTTTAGCTGCAGAGCTTCCCTTACCCCATATAATAATAATAAAAATAAAAAACAAAGTGCATAGTTAACCTAATGAGGGAGTTCTAGCTACCCAGACCCCAGGCCCTTATTTTTATTGTGGTGATTAAAGCCCACAGCTTATAGGATATAGCAAATTAATAATTTGGGAAGGGTAAACAAATAGTTCAGGGTATTCCTGGCAATTTGTTGATAGGAGAATAATTTTTACCTATTTTTCCTTTTATTTACATCTTTATTTCAAAATGTTTGTTCTGTTTAAACGTTTAATTATGGTGAAATACATATGATGTAAAATTCACCATCTTACTATTTTTTGAGTATATAATTCAGTAATATTAAGTATATTCACATTGTGCAACAAATCTCCGGAACTTTCCATCTTGCAAAAATGAAACTCTATATCCAATAAACAATTCCCCATTTCTTCCTCCCCCAAGCCTCTGGCAAACATCATTCTACTTTGTTTCTTTGACTTTGATTATTCATATAAGTGAACTCATATAGTATTTGTCTTTTTGTGACTGGTTTATTTCACTTAGCATTATGTCCTTAATATTCCTCCACGTTGTACCCTGAGCCAGAATTTCCTTTCTTTTTAAAGCTGAGTCATGTTCTATTGCATGCATATACCACGTTTTGTTTACCTAATCATCATCGATGGACACTTGGGTTGCTTCCACATTTTGGCTATTGTAAATAATGATGAATGTACAAATATCTCTTTGAGACTCTGCTTTCATTTTGGGGAGGTATAAACCCAGAAGTGAAATTGTTGGGTCATACATAGAGTAGTTCTATTTTTAAATTTTTGAAGACCCACCATATTGTTTTCCACAGAGGCGGAACCACACCACATTCCCACCAACAGTATGTCAGGCTTCCAATTTCTCTACATTGTCACCAACATTTGTTTATTTTCTGTTTTATTAATAGTAGCTGTCCTACTAGGTGTGAGGGGCTATCTTATTGTGCTTTTAATTTGCATTTCCCTAACAATTACTGTTGTGTAGTATCTTTTCATTTGTTCGTTTTCCATTTATATATCTTCTTTGCAGAAATGCAAGTCCTTTGCCCATTTTAAAATCAGGCTGTTCCTTTGCTGCCGCTTAAATCTCTTATTTGCAATCAGTGAATCAAGTTCTTGCCCACCTATTATCTTTAATATTCTCCAACCAAGGGGTATCCCAAGGTACTCTCTTGTTTAGTAATACTAGAAATGAAGAGAATGTTCCTGTCAGGAAATCCTGAAGTTGCAAAGTAGTTGGAAAGGTTTTATAAACCTTTTTGAATATATTTTTATTTCTTAAAATATTTTTTATATTTTATAAACCTCAAATACCCATTGCTATTGCTTGTCCAGACTCTTGGAGAAGTTTGGATATGCCTTAAGTCTTTCATAAAGACATTATTACTGCTCTCATTCATTTCAGTTCGACAACATTTACAGCATGCCTGCTACATAATGGACATTGTGCCATGGATACTTTAGAGTTAAAATAAAACACACACAAGGGGTGCTGGGGTGGCTCAGTCAGTTAAAGGCCTAACTTGATTTCAGCCCGGGTCATGATCTTGGGGTCCTAGGATCAAGCTCTAAGTCTGAGCTCACCAATCCCGGGGAATCAGCTTCTCTCCCTCTTTCTCTGCCCCTCCCCCTGCTGGCATCCTCTCTTGCTCAAATAAATAATTTTAAAAAAAATTTAAGGGGCGCCTGGGTGGCTCAGTTGGTTGAGCGACTGCCTTCGGCTCAGGTCATGATCCTGGAGACCTGGGATCGAGTCCCACATCGGGCTCCCTGCTCGGCGGGAAGCCTGCTTCTCCCTCTCTCACTCCCCCTGCTTGTGTTCCCTCTCTGGCTGTGTTTCTCTCTGTCAAATAAATAAATAAAATCTTAAAAAAAAAATTTTTTTTAAGTAAATAAAACACACACAAAAATATTTTAACTCCTTTGATCTAAAATACCTACCAGCTAGACTCTGGATCCCTAGTTTTAGATCTATGTTTTTTTGAATGAGTTTCAAAAGCTACAGATCTCTTCTGATCTTTCCTGCCAGATCTTCGTCTCTTAATGAGGAAGTATACACACCCTTAAGTAAGCTTAATATTTGGGTTGGCCCTCTCAGTTTTCCCAGGCCTCACCCAGGTGAAAAACACACTCCATCTGAAAATCTAAGTCCTTAAAAATTCTTGGTAAAGTTTTGGAGAGACTTCCTATACAAGGCTTCTATATAGAAGCTCATTCAGAAAAAAATTTCTTTCTGGTTGCAACTTGTTGAATCATATACAAAAAAATCTTAACAAGTCCTTAAAATATGTACTGGAGCTGCCCGCTGCTCCTTGCCTCCCCCTCTCCCAGGAGAACCCCAGGGAACTAGAGCAAGAAGCAGGGACCATGTTCCAAGGCAAGCTTATGGCCCTCAATGACCACAAGCCTGCTGGCTTTACCTGCAAAGATGAACCAGAATTTAGAAACTTGATTGTTTGGCTTGAAGATCAGAAAATCAGACACTGTAAGACTGAAGGTGGAGGTAATTGAAGAAACATCCACAGTAGTGCCTGGCCCAAGTTCTTTGAAATGTATCTCAGAGATGTTAACTGTCCTTTTAAGATCCCAGATGGGGGCGCCTGGGTGGCTCAGCAGGTTGAGGCGTCTGCCTTCAGCCAGGTTGTGATCTCAGGGTCCTGAGATCCAGGCCCGCTTTGGGCTCTCTGCTCAGTGGGGACCCTGCTTCCTCCTCTCTCTCTCTGCCTGCCTCTCTGCCTACTTGTGATCTCTGTCAAATAAATAAATAAAATATTAAAAAAAAAAAAAAAGATTCCAGATGGGCAAAAAACAATTAACTGGCTTCTTGGTCTAGCTGTAGGACTTGAATCTGGAGATAATGCTGAAAAATACAAGGATGTGGGACATGATAATACAAAAAATGCCAGCAATGTAGAGGCATGGATCCATCTGGATGTAAATAATCCTGATTTTAAGGCTGGTGTAATGCTTTGGCTAAACTTCTTCAGATCCAGAGTCAGAATGACTGCCTGGTAATGCGTAAGGCAATTCGCATTTTGGTCCAGGATGCAGCTGCTACAACAAAGCAAACCAAAGAGGGCTTGCCTATTGCTTTACACAAACATATTCTTGGTTTTGACACAGGAGATGCAGTTCTTAAGGGAGCTGCTCAAATTCTCTGATTGCTGCACAGAGAAGAGGTCGGAGAGCTACAGACAAAACTTCATGAAGCCATTGTAGCTGGTCAGGCAATTACTGTCGATTCAAAAACAGGGGAACACTTTAGGATTTCAGCTTCTCACCTACTTTGTACAATTTCAGCTTCTCACCTACTTTGTACAACACACTTTGACATGTTTGGAAATCCAATGTCACATTTTTGAGGGAAGAATCCCAGAAAATCGACTACATTCTAGAGGTTTACCATAATTTCTTTTTCTTTAATAAAATTCAGGAAAGTGGGGGGAAGAATGAACAGCTACCCACGGAATTTTCTACATTGATATCCATATTCTGCAGATTATCCGGGTCTCTGCCCCATAATACCCTCCATGCCATTTTATGCCCCCAATCTGAACCTAAACCAAAAGTCTCCAGAAGCTACTGCATGTGAAAATATTCTTAATCTCTGACCTGCCTTATGAACAATCCACTAATTCCTGGATTGAAAAGACAGCAGGACTAATCTAGGCTCATGGTCTCCTAGAGTGTTAGGACTGGAAAGGTCCCTGAAGATTATCCAGTGGAATCGCCCTCATGGCACATGAGGAAACTGACAGCCAAAAAAGGGACACATTTTCTCAAAACTATACAAAGTGACCATGTCTCCAGACAGCGTAGGGTTCCTTTGAGGCCACACCTCTTTTTCTCCACTGATGTTCATTTCCTGAGATACCACTTAATGTTTATTTTCCTATTTATTGAACATAAAAACAATCGTATTACTGAAAATCCTTGAAATGTATTTCAAGAAAATTGCTTGAATGTCTTAAACAAAAGCCTCTGTATTAATAAAATTCCGGAGTTCCACTCAAGAAAAAGTTTTGCTAGAACTAGGATCAAGTGGCCAACTTCTAGAGAAAGTGCTCTGGGCACCTCTGGGGAATGACTCTTCAGACTTGAGAACAATGGCCTGTCTCCAGGCGGAAAACCACTAAGATCCTTTTCTTCAGGTCATACCTCCCCAAAGACACTCCCCCAGCCCCATGTGTGGTCTAGCACTTTGTTTTGTGTTCAGTAGGATTAAGGTGTTTGGCATCAATACAAACACCTCTACAACCTCAGAACAACAACAAAAAGTGACTTTCATGTAGAGTTTAAGGTAAAAGTTTAGTATCAGTGACTAAGAAAAATACAAGGCCAGAAACACTCTAGGAGAAGAGTATTAGCTCCAGTATGGCCTGGAATTGTGACATCTTATTGCCACAGCACATCTGGGTCATCCGGGTGACTAACAGTACAGTCTATTATTTCAGAAAGGTTATAAAAATCTGTGGGCCTCATACTATGTGTAATGTGGGTGAGGCAGCAAACCTGTAAGAATTTTTGCTTCTGCATTTCCTGACTTAGAATAGGAGAGATGGGTGGGTGGGTGCGTGGGGGTGTCTAAAATAGTTTATGCTTGTTAGTGACTCTGTATGTACTTGGTCTAGTGTTGGATCTCTTGGGCAAAGAGAGGTGGCCAAAAAGTTAATCTCACACACCAAATAGGGAACCCATTCAAAATCTTGTTTGGGTCCTCAAAGAATCAATGAAACCATTGATAAATACATCAGGTTGTCCTGTATCATGTTGTATGGACCCATGAGTTCATTAAGAGTACAGAGGGTCATTTTCTCTGATCCAAAGATTCTTGGTTTGGGGCTAATTAAAAGGAAACGCTGTGCAGGCATTTAAGACCCAGGAGCCACATTCTAAAAGAGAGCACTGCCCTGATCCCATAAAACTCAGTTTATAAACCAATAGACATTTGCTTGCAGCACCTTAAACCAAGTCCAATAGTCGCTGTATTTTATTTAAAAATATCTTTGTGTTAGCAGATACAAATATACTCTCAGTACAACTGTCCATACAATTTATATCTAGTCCGAGAGGCCAGTGAGAAGGAAAAAGATCATAAAGCAAGGCTTAGGGACAGCCGCTCCCTTCTAAGTGCAAAGCAGGCTGGCGTGAGGCGAGGGCATCCGTGGCGCTCCCGACAGTCCACAGTTCAGCAACGAAGTGCGGAAGTGGAGGGAAGTTTTGATGTATAAAGTACCACAGCGGTGTATGGAAACATCCAGAAGATGCTAGAAGGGAGCAGGAATGGGTAGTGCTAGAATGAGGGCTGGGGAGGGTTAGTGTTAAGCCAAGGTAGTGATGAATAAAGCCGAGTTTCTCCGTAATTTGAGGCACAAGACCGGAGAGAAAGGGATCGTTGTAAGCAACCCCGTTGGGGAGGACTGGGCGTGTGATAACAGGGATGTGTTGAGGGGCATTAGGAACAGTAAAAAAAAAAAAAAAAAAAAAAAAGAGTTGGAGTGATTATTATTGAGTACTACCACCGGGAGGAGGGTGTAAAGGTAGGGTCAGGAATGGTAGGGGTAAACTCTGGGAAAAGACTGTGCAGACGTCATCAGCAAAGAAAAAGAGGAGGAATGGGGTTGGGGCGTGGCCCAGAAAGGGAATGTCTCAATAGCGGGCTACGGGGTGAAAAGGAGAAGGGTGGGGAAGAGCCTGGCTGACAGCTTGCTCTCAAATGGCGCCTACAGGGTTAAAAATCAGGGCACCCAGACTAGGAAGTACTGGGTTTCCAGGGTAACGGCTCCGACAGTTCCGGCAGCGCCGGCTCGTACCATTGCACGGGCGCGCGCGGGGGGGGAGGGTAGAGCGGCGGGAGGGGACGCGCGAAGGAGCAAGTTGGGCAGAGGGGTCCGGCCCGGACTCTACCAAACGCGCGGCCCGCCTGCTCGCTTCGGGCCCGGCGCCGAGCCGCGCTCCGGCCGCGCGGGCCGCGGCGTCCTCCGTGCCCGGGCCGGCAGCTCCCAACTGGCCGCGGACCGCGGGGGGAGAAGGAACGTGCGCCTGGTGGCCCGGATTGGCCTCCAGGTCCCCCCGCCTGGGCGGCGGAGTGCGGGCGGCCCGGGCTGGGAGGTTTGAAAAGCGGGCGAGAGACAAAGGCAGCAGGAAGCCTCCTCGGCGCCCGGAGCCCTTGCTTCGCAGCCCCCAGGGCCCCCCGGCCGGCCCGCCGGCCCGGAGCAGCAGCGGCGGCGGCCGGCGGCGGCAGTGGCAGGAGGCAGAGGATGCGGCAGGGGGCGTGGGAGCGGCGGCAGAGCGGGCGGAGCGGCTCGGCCCGAGCGCGGCGTGGTTAGACCCGAGGCGGCGGAGGCGGCGGAGGCGGCGGCCCGGCTCGGCTCGGGAGTGAGTGAGAGGGCGCCTTCCCCGCCCGGGATGTGAGGACCGAGCGGAGCCCGGGGCGGGGGGAGGGAAGGGAAGGGAGGCGAAGCCGGCAGGAAGGAAGGAAGGACGGACGGACCAGGAGGAGGAGCGGCGGCGGCGGCCGGAGCCGGAAGGCGGGGAGGGGCCGTCCGTTGGGCCAGAGGCGGCGGCGTCCGCGGTCGGGGCGAACCGCTCTTGTCGCCTCTCGGGACAGGAGCGGCGGGGCCCGCGCCTCCTCCCCCCGGCGCCGCGGAGGGGGGAGGAGGAAGATGGAGACCCACATCTCGTGCTTGTTCCCCGAGCTGCTGGCTATGATCTTCGGCTACCTGGACGTCCGGGATAAGGGGCGCGCGGCGCAGGTGTGCACGGCCTGGCGGGACGCCGCCTACCACAAGTCGGTGTGGCGGGGGGTGGAGGCCAAGCTGCACCTGCGCCGGGCCAACCCGTCGCTGTTCCCCAGCCTGCAGGCCCGGGGTATCCGCCGTGTACAGATCCTGAGCCTCCGCCGCAGCCTCAGCTACGTGATCCAGGGCATGGCCAACATCGAGAGCCTCAACCTAAGCGGCTGCTACAACCTCACTGACAACGGCCTGGGCCACGCATTTGTGCAGGAGATAGGCTCCCTGCGTGCCCTCAACCTGAGTCTCTGCAAGCAGATCACCGACAGCAGCCTGGGTCGAATTGCCCAGTACCTCAAGGGCTTGGAGGTGCTGGAACTGGGGGGTTGCAGCAACATCACCAACACCGGCCTCCTGCTCATTGCCTGGGGCCTGCAGCGCCTCAAGAGCCTTAATCTCCGCAGCTGCCGCCACCTCTCGGACGTGGGCATCGGGCACCTGGCCGGCATGACGCGCAGCGCGGCCGAGGGCTGCCTGGGCCTGGAGCAGCTCACGCTGCAGGACTGCCAGAAGCTCACAGACCTTTCTCTAAAGCACATCTCCCGAGGGTTGACGGGCCTGAGGCTCCTCAACCTCAGCTTCTGCGGGGGCATCTCCGACGCGGGCCTCCTGCACCTGTCGCACATGGGCAGCCTCCGCAGCCTTAACCTGCGCTCCTGCGATAACATCAGCGACACGGGCATCATGCATCTGGCTATGGGCAGCCTGCGCCTTTCAGGGCTGGATGTGTCGTTCTGTGACAAGGTGGGGGACCAGAGTCTGGCTTACATAGCCCAGGGCCTGGACGGCCTCAAGTCCCTTTCCCTCTGCTCCTGCCACATCAGTGATGATGGCATCAACCGCATGGTGCGGCAGATGCACGGGCTGCGCACGCTCAACATCGGACAGTGTGTGCGCATCACAGACAAGGGCCTGGAGCTGATCGCGGAGCACCTAAGCCAGCTCACCGGCATAGACCTGTATGGCTGTACCCGAATCACCAAGCGCGGCCTGGAGCGCATCACGCAGCTGCCCTGCCTCAAGGTACTCAACCTGGGACTCTGGCAGATGACGGAAAGTGAGAAGGTCAGGTGAGGGCGGCGGCACCTGCTCCCCTTGTCATCCTCCGGTCACCACCACGCCCCTGCCCCCCTCACTCGACGTGCACACTTACACAGAGATCTTTGTAGCGAATGAGATGGGGGCTGGGACACGAAGCCTCAGGCTCATTTCCCCCTCCTCTGGCACCTCTGCCCACTACATGCCCATCCCCATTGCATCTGGGGTTCCTCTGCTACCCTTACCTTCCTCCCCTCTCGTTTCCCCTGACGATGGAGAGATGGATTCAGCTACTTACCCACCCACTCCTCTCTGCGGGAGGATGGAGGACTGTTTGAGCTACTGTATCCCCAATTGCTTTGCATTTGGAAACCGGGGAGGGGGTGGGGATTGACTGGTCCTTAAAACCCTGGGGAGTTGAGGAAAATGTCTGCCTTCACTTAAGCTTTCATTTGAATACTGTGATCTGGTTTTTATTTTGAAATGTATAAAGAGCAAACCCAACTACCATGGCCTTTTCACCCTTCTTCCTCCCACTTTGTAACTAATCCCAGGCTCTTCTCACTTCTCCTACAGTACTCAGCTATTCACGCTCATTTCTTTTTCATTGTCTTTCTTTTCATGTTTTTATTTTTTGAAGAAATTTGAAATCACGGTCCTTTTTTTTCTGCTGAATATAGTCTATATATTATATATATATAAATTATATATATATATACATATATATATGTCTGGCTACCTCGTTTTAGTTTACTTTTTTCTCTAAGCCCTGGAATTCTACAAGAGAGATATTTTGAGACTGAAACATTTTTGTGCCTAGACTGGAAAGATGCCCATTGGGTTTGTACGTCTTTTTTGTTTTGGCTTCTCCCCAAACCCTATCCATCCAGTGTGTCCCACTTCCACATTCTGGCTCTAGTTTTTTCTCCCTGCCCATTGGGATTTGAGGGCCCAACGGTGTTCCTAAATCCTAACTTAATTTATAGCACAAATGCGTGTAAGAAATGAGAGTCGAACTTTTGTTTGTTTGAGATGCAGATTGTGTCTTGGAAATAATTATATATGCAAATTTTGCCCTACCCTCACCCTCTTCCAAGTTTCCCCACAAAAAGGTCACACGGTGAGGCTTCCTGTTGGAAGCAATGGAGCAGAGTTGGCCTACGGAGCCCCTGGGGCTGTAACATGAAGGGGAGGAGACTGAAACTCTTGTCTTATCTCTGTTCTGTTAATAAAACGGGAGTTTGTGGGTTTTACAAAAATCTGTTTCTAAATGGAGGAATAGATGGCTTTCTTTATTTTGGTGGGGGTTGGGACTTGTGGCTTTAAAAAAAAAATCGCTTTTGAGTAGGATGTATATTTTTGTTGGAGTTTTTGTTCGTTTGTTTATTTTTTTAGAATCCTCCACAGCAACATGCGAGACCATGGAGTTAAAGAAACCCAGAGACCTTTATCAATTAATTGTACTGTTTGTGAATTTGTATAAATAATAACAAAGATCCTCTTAAAACGTTTATATTCTTACAGTAAAAGGTTAAACTGATATTTATATAATAAAAGAGGAAATATGAAGTATGTTTTTGAAAAAAAAAACAAAACAAAAACAAAAAACCTTGTATCTGTGAATTATTTTGAAGGCAGTGTGTGTTTGGGTACATGCCAAAGTAGGAGGTGCTGTGTACTCTCGGAGGAAATAAGGTCTAGAGTTCGGTGCCATCCTATGTGCTGTGAGTAAGCTCATGGTTACAAATTTATTCTGTGTAAGGTTTACTACTGACCTTTAAATGTTTTGTTGCTAGAAATGTGACTGGACTGGAGATTTATATAATTTTTGGTTTTAAACTGTCAACAACATGGAAATTGAAAGAAACTGAACAAAATGGAACTTTTTTAAAAAAAAACTCGATCTGTAAGAGTCACAATTTCCCCCAGGGCGGAAATGAGATCTAGGACCCAGGGGTCCCATTGAAAAATGGGTCCTGAGATGTGGAAGTGGGAGAAGAAAAGACAGGTTTCTTTCCACTTTGAGTGGGTGTGGGGAGGATGTGAAAGGGTAAAGGGTGGAGGGAACTGAAGCCATTGTTCAGAAAAGTTAAGAGAGCGCCGTCCTTGCCGGCTCGCTCCCTTGCTCAGCCATGCGTGCTGAATCACAGTGTGAGTGAGGGTCCTGGTCGAGAGGAGGTAGGCAGTTCAGCCCCGCTTTTTAACATTCTCCTCCAGGCCCCGCTGCATTTAAGCACTTTCCTGGGGGATGGGGAGGTTGGCCAGGAGTTCTTGCACATTTGCATTTTAAGCCCTTGCAGCGCTGAGGCTCGCCACTCGGATCCAGTGTGGTGAGGGCTCTTAGGCTGAATTCAGGGCAGAGAAATGAATACCAACAATTCTAGCAAAGGGTTCCCTCTGGTAGATAATAACTAAATAATCAACACCCCTGTGGCCAGGCTGCAGAAGTAGCAGGGTATTATAAGTACTCCGGCAGTGGAGTAATTCACATTCCTGCTTTCACATAGATCTTTCTTAGTTGTTTCTGAGATTTTTTTAAACAAACAAATACAGATCCCAGCAAGAGCTAATAAGAGCGGTATAAAACTTGCTTGCAAAGACACCTCTTTCCAGGAAGAGAACTAGAACCCAAGTTTCTTTCGGGGTGAGATTGTTTTGTAAGGTTTCCAAGCTTTCTGCTTGAGCATATCACAAAAGCAGCATTGTTCCTTTTTGGAGAGCCATCACAATTGGGTCTAATTGAGCCTGACACTAGATCCATCTTCCTTTTCTTTGGGGAAGGTGTGGATCTCTTTCTTCCCTCTTAGGTTACAGTGCTTATTGCCTGGAAAAAAAAAAATGTGTGAACCCTAGTAAGAAGTCAGGACGTGGAATTAGGGTCAGCTTTCTAATTTAGCATTTGGCACTATACCGCATAAAGCTTCCAAAAGCTCTAAGTTCTTGGACTGTTTTTCTTCCTCCAAAAGACTGCATGACTGTACAGATTCAGTCAATAAAAATTTGAGTACCTCCTAAGTCTTAGACTCTGTGCTCACATTCTGCATTTTAGTATAAAAAATAATCCTACCAACTAACGGGACGGGGTTTCCACTTTTCTGTTCGGTTTTGTTTTTTTACTTGAAAGGCTAAAGATAAGCTTGACTAAAGGTCGGTAAATTAATGTTTGAAAGTTAAGATCACAGGCCTACTGTCCTCACCCTGAACTGGGTATACTTACTTAAGAATATATCTGGAGTGTCTCTGGAAACGATGAATAAACCATTTACTTTCATCAGCCAAGGTTAACTGTTTATCTCTCGACCTTTGTGGATGGAAAGAAATTGAATACGTGTTGAGAACCTAGGGTATGCTTTGCATGGTACCTGCAAATTTCTCCTTTCAGTTTTCAAAGCAACCTGTTGAAACAGGTATCCTGATTTCCATTTACGGCGTAGTACTCTCCTAAAGTCACCCAGCCGCTAATAGGGAAACCAGGACGCACACCAGGGCCAGCTCCAAAGTCCAGCTCCATTCTGCGCTTTGGGAAGGTTCAGTTACTGATCTTACCTTGAGCTCCAGTGAGATGACCTCACATAAATGAGTGGTAGCTGTCTGATCCCCGTGTGGACAAGGGCAGGCCAGAGGGCAGTACTTAAAGGGAATATGGATGGGTCCAATCTCCACCACACCTACTGGAATGGAGAGAAATGCTTTTAAAGACTAAAAGCACTAAAGAAAAGGACTCGGATAATATTTTGCGGGTGCTAAAAAAGTTAAAAGGCTCTTCTGGGCAGTTTTTAGAATAGCAGAAAAAAAACCTGGTTCGGGTATTGGCTGCAACTTCAGAAGTGAAAAACCAAAATGGGAACTTAGTGTAAACTTTGTCACCTAGGAGTAATAAACCTCATGGAAACGGTCTGGGTGGTGGTGGGGAGTGGCCCTTAAAGTCTGCCTGGAAAAGACGGTGAATGCAAGGGTGGGGTTCAGTTTCTGCAGTCCCCTGAGGGCCACGACCGCCTCCAGGTAGAAGAACTCCCTCCTGCGGGATTCCTCAGCCCTAAGGCGGGGGAGGACCCGCTCGATTCACCCCACATTTGGCAACAGGGATAAGGGGTGCTTGCTAATTTACTGTATGTCTTTAAATAGTTAAGAAAATTCAAATTGATCATACTCTTTTATGATACAAATCAGCAACAAAGATCTGAAAAAAGCAAATGTTTCTTTTTATTGGAGTTGCCTTTTAAAGGTAAGAACTTTCTCTGAAAAAAGGACACTTGATATGTAAATTGAAGCATGGCCTCCACCGCCTAAGTCCCGGTGCTTTCCTGCTATCCTCACTAGAGAGACGCTGGTCTTGGAATAAGCAAAATCTTTTTCACTTCTGACTTAGGAAACGTGAACTCGAGTTCTCAAAGGGGAAAACGTAGTGGCCCCCGGGACCACTGTGTTTCCAAAGAACAAGAACCTCTTGATTAAAAGATAGTATTTGTAAAACAAAACCGAGGCCTCCAGCAGCTTCTGACAACCGTCTCTTGCCCGTCCCCTGCGGGGGTGGGGGGGTGGGGGGGTGCGCCTGGCCTCTGCTCCCCGCCGCTCTGCTGGAGAGAGGGAGGCTCCAGTCGGTCCCATGGTCATCGTCCTCTCTGTTGCCCTTCTACCTGCAGCTCACCTCACTCCCTTTTCAGGTCATTCTAGCCATTTAGTAGAGGGCAAGATCTAAATTGTGTGCCCCTCAGAACCCCTGGGGAGGCAGGGGTGAGGCTTTCTGATGAACTAACGTGGAGCACAAGATCAGACACTGGATAGCTATGCTCAGACACAGGCCTGTGCTTAGGCCACGTCTCATTTTTATTCCAACGTGATGTAGCAAGTTAAAATATTTTGCGAAGTGAGTGGTATCAAACAGATAAGACATTCATATTTGGATCATTGCCAACTATTAATAATTGAGAACTTAGCAAAGTAAGGGCACAGCCAGAGTAAGAGCAGGTATTCTCAGGGCTTGGAGAGAAAGCAAATCATTTCTAGACAATGAGTACATTTAAATGTCCACAAATGATCAGTTTCAGTCTTTTCCTCTTTTCCAGGAATTGCTCTGACTTTGCCCCGTGGAGTTGCCTGTACCAACCCAGAATATTCGGTACCATGTGTAAAAGTCGAGTCTCCCAGTTAAGGTGCCAGAGAAAGTAAGCTTGAGGTCTTAACTGTGCAGTAATAGCGTAGGCTATGCTAAACAGCCCTGCAAATAAAACAAAATAGAAGTGGAATTCCTCTGCTTGCTGTTTATTAACCCAGAAAAATGCACGTCATTTTCTTTAAAAAAAAAAAAGACAATGTTTTTATTCTTTCATTCCTCTTTGACTTTAATTGTTTAAAAGACAAAAGCCACAAATCCTTGTAAGTTCGCTTTTATTTGTGATGGTGGAAATAGTGTCCGTTACAAAGAAGAGAAGAATGAGGTCCTTCTGCAGCGGCAAAGTAACCCGGGTGAGACCCTGCTAGGGATGTGAACGCAATCTGCTGGAAGAATTGAGTCATGACGTAGCATTCAGTTTCTGTCTCAGAATGTTTGTTTTCACAAATCTGGTTGATATTGTACAATTAATTTTATAAATGGGGAAAAGGCTTGACAAGGCAACAAAGGTTTTGCCTCAGTGATGGGAGGAGTGCTTATCAGAACGGGGACTGCTTCAGACTTTTAAGGACCACATCAGAGGGGGATAAACACACAGGTAGCTCTGATCTTTCCCTGAGACACTGCAAAACACCACACCGACCCCTTGGCTTCAGAAAGGTGCCAAACTGGGAGAAAAAAACAAACCCAACTATGACCACTTACTACACATTACCTTTGCAAACTTAGATAGGTTTTGCAAGCATTATGTATAGAGTTACTGAAGAAGCAACTAGGTAAATGGGCTATAGGGTACTGAGCTGTGTCAAACTGGTCACCTGTTGTCCTCAGAGGACTGGAACCCAGCTTTCCAACAGTGATGCCAAGTACAAATCGCTCTAAGTCTGTGCTTGCGGTAGTCTCGAAGCTACAGACTTCACGCGTTTTCAGCGCACCGCAAATGTCTGTCACCCAGTCCTCGTAAAGTAGAATTTGCCAGCTATTCCTCTCCATTCAGAGGTAAAAAGGCTTGACTTAACAGATGTTTTAGTTACAAATCCCTCTTGTCCAGAAAGAGCACAAGGGTCTAATTTGTTAATATCAGGCACGCTGTTAATGTTTGTTACTCCTGGGTTTATGTAATCCACACTCCAGAAGGAAGGGGCTCAGCATGCAGCTGTCTGTTCAATAATTACTACTTCTCTCATGGATTCAAGCCACTCGAATTGGACTGTGGGAAAATCAAACTTTGAGACCAGATTAACTTTTTAAAAATAGCACGGGATAGTTCAACATGATTTGGAAAGAACTGTTTTCCTCATCTGAAGAGAATATGAAAATACTTACAAACATCCATAATAATATTTCTCCTTAGGAAATCCTTACCCTAAACTGGCATTTTTATGTACACATTTTTTTCTAAAGATTTTATTTATTTGACAGAGAGAAACACAGCCAGAGAGGGAACACAAGTAGAGGGAGTGAGAGAGGGAGAAGCAGGCTTCCTGCCCAATGTGGGACTCGATCCCGGGTCTCCGGGATCATGACCTGAGCTGAAGGCAGTCGCTTAACCAACTGAGCCACCCAGGTGCCCCTTTATGTACACATTTGTGTAGGAATAGCTACCTGCTATCATTTTGCTTTTTAAGAAATGGTCTCTAAATAGGGAGGAACCATAAAAATTAGTCACAATACTCCTAGCATCTTTAGTAAAATCACCGAGGCTGTAATTGGACAAATGGATAAAATAAAGGAGGAATTGCAACAGTTAAGCCCCTCAAATTCTTAATGTTCTTAGATGGAAGATAATTAATTTGTACCTTCCATTTTTACTTCAGTGTTTTAAACCTTAACTTCATAGCTCAAAACTCACTGTCGTGAACCAAAAAAACAAAACAACAAAAAAGACCAGTAGGCATGTCCTAAGCAAACAATATGGAAATGACAAATTAAAATGACAATTTCTAGCTCTTCTACATCACTTCAGATGCACATAATTTAGTGAGTTTCAGGAATCTGGAAAGCTGGTACATCCAGGTTCTCTGATCTCCAAAGCTTTATCAGGCTCCCAGCTTGCTGTTGTAGGAAGCAGGGAAGGTCTCCACATTCTCTGAGTCTGGACTAGACAGACGACTGGCTCTTCCAGCCCTCGCTGACGTCTGTGCACTTGAGCCAGATGCTCTGCCATTGTACCCGGAGTCAACCGGTGACAGAACAGCGTGGTCCAAAGGAAGACAGCTGCCCTATCTTTTTTCCCCACACACAAGGGTCTAAATTTCAGTGGAATCACAAGAGGAGCGACAGAAGTTCACTTGAATAAGTACCACACAGGATTTAGCAGCAAAGAGTCTCAGTGCAGCTTACTTTCGAAGTAGAATCACCTAGGGGCACCTGGCTGGCTCAGTTGGAAGAGCATTCAACATTTGATCTCAGGGTCTTGAGTTCAAGCCCCATGATGGATGTAGGAATTACTTAAATAAATAAAACTTAAAAAAAAAAAAAAAGAACAAAATATGTGTATACGCAAGTTAGGAGACAGAAGTCAAGCACTTCACTTCATTGAAAGGCAGGGGTGGAAAACCAATTTTGACTCCTTCTAGATTGTTCTTTGACCTTTCCCATCCCCACAAAAACCAAAAGCAACAAATCTTTCCCACTCACACAAGATTGACCCTCCCCACTGTAACGCAGCTACAAATCAGGTCTAGCTGGGAGTCCAAACTGCATGTTTTTTTCTTTCCCCAAGCTTACTAAGATGATTTTAAGATCCACTACAAGGCAAAGAAAGAAACTACGGTTAATGCAAAAGGATGGAAACTTGTTTTACAATGTGGAAGATGGAAAGTGGAAAGATGAAGCATATTTTTCCACAAAGTCTGCAAGCCCTGTGTTTTGTCAGCAGGCGGCAGCATTGTCTGCGAATTGGAATTTATTTCCAGAGGGGAACCCGGACCTCCTCCCCTCAGACAAATGCCCTCTGGTCACCTCCCACACCACCCTCCCCCCACCCAGAGAATTTCCCCAGGGTCTACAAATTGACAAAGGAGGAATCTCCTGTTGCCAAAAAGATGAAATCGAGTTTTTTTGTTTGTTTGTTTGTTTTTAGATTTTATTTATTTATTTGACAGAGAGAAACACAGCTAGAGAGGGAACACAAGCAGGGGGGGTGAGAGAGGGAGAAGCAGGCTTCCTGCCGAGCAGAGAGCCCGAGGTCCCCATCCCGGGTTTCCCGGATCATGACCTGAGCCGAAGGCAGTTGCTTAACCAACTGAGCCACTCAGGTGCCCCTGAAATCGAATTTTAAAGCATCAGAGAAGCTATTTGAAGGAGCCTAGGTGCACAGCACTTTGTTTTCCAAGCAAGGTAACAGATGTGACCTCATAAAGGTTCCCTGATTTAGCTCACAGTGAGTTCTTTGCTTTTGGAGGCTGTGGGAATCAAACATCAATTTCTGATTTTTTTTTTTTTTACAATATTTCAGTTTCTAATTTTTCTTAAAGACCATCTCGTACAAATCCTGTTACATTGCCATGTTTGGGGAGTTTGGGAGAACAAATGGGGTGAAATTTTACAACCGTACATGGAGATTATTTTAACCATAAGAGTAAAAGTGCCGGCTCTTTTTAGTGCAAAAAAATTAGAAAGGATATCATCACTGATGAAAAATTCTAGAGAGCCTTTCAGGAAAAACAAATATTTTAAAAGTTTTAGGAGTACCTATTTTGATTTTTTTTTTAATAAAATGAGCATCTTTATTGCCCAGATGGACATCTTCATAAAATCTACAGGAATCTATGAAATCAAAAATATTAAAGAGCCTAATAGAGAAGTAAGGTCGATCCCATATCAAAATTCTTCCTGGGTAAAACAGACAGTAGGAGAAGGTAGGAGAAATTAAAACAAAGAGAAAGGACTTGTAAGCCAACTTGGCCAGATTCCATAAAATGACACAATCAGGGACAGGCTGAGGGCTGG